>JANPWX010000593.1:3883995-4114194 GCA_024734555.1 Trochalopteron elliotii | reverse complement strand
AGCAGAATTTAAGCACTCAGATTAATCTATATGTTGTGAAAATGATTATGCCAAGCCAAGTGTTTCCCCATCAGGCTATCTGGGATCAGTCCTTTGGATGGATCTTTATTTTGAATTCTAGCAATGCAGACACAGAGTGTGAGGCATCAGTGAGCCAGGTGTAGGTGTGACACTAAATCCAGTGTGTAACTGCTCTCCTCCACAATTGTAAGGGACACAGAACTTACCAGCTTTGGGTTTATGGGGGTGCATTTCCACAATCAGCCCATCCTTGTAATCCATGATCAAAATGCTGCAGGATTGAAAAAGCAGTGGGCTGGGCAGAGGAAGTTTTACAACTTAAAACCCATTTTTTTCCCAGCAAACTGGTAAATTCCATTACCATTATATAAGTATGTTTTAATTTTCTTCAGTGCTGAGTGTATATATTTCCTATCCCTGTCTCCAGGAGCGTTGTGGGCATTGAACGCTTTGTTTACTTTATCTCTCTTAGTGAATTTGTCATTGTAAAAAGCAGTAAACATCAATTTTTTCAGGATCACAAAAACATTTATCTTTTAACTACCTTTAGAAATATACTGGGTTTGGCAAAATAATGAATACTTAGAATTTTTTTCACCTGGTTCAGTTCTCCTTCTGCTCTTGGATGTTACTTAGCAAAGGGATCCCTGTGCCTCAGTGTGGCTTGCTCTCTGATGGCTTTTTTTTTTCACCTGCATCTGCAATTTCTCTGGTTCTGGCAGCACAACATGCTCATGCTACATGTGCTTCTCAGGCTAATTTTCTGAACTCCAGCTTTTACACTGACTTGCTTTCTTTCTGGGAAGACAAGACAGAAATAGACAGCTCCTGAACCAACTCCTTCAATCAATCCTCTGCAGATACTGTGCAGCCAAGCTGATTTTCTCAGTTCTTGGCCATACATCACCTACAGTCAAACCACTTTGTCTGGGACCATCAAGATGTGTTTCTTGCCTGCAGGTTGGAAGACATATAAAAAAGTACTGTCAGCACCTACACCAAGGTGCTGTGTGACACAGCAATCCCATGACAGAGCTGGGAGTTCTCCATAGCCACCTCCTGCATCATCACTCACAGCAAATTATTCTGTGCATTTTTGCATTTAGAAATCAAGGGTTTCTTAAGTCACAGCAATTAAAAACACTGCTGCACAAGATCATCTCAGAAAACAGCCTTTGTAAAACATGGGGAATCAGGGATACCAGTTCAGAAGCAGAGGTGAAAAAGGTGGTGGATTTACTTTAATGAGGATTAAAAAGCATCACTGCACCTGTTGGGAATGTCTGGATATACTGGAATGGATCTGAGCCTGCCTCTCAGCTGAAGTGAGATGACTGCCCAAGGTCCCTGGGACCCAACATTGTTGTGCAGTTTCTTTATTTGCATAAAGAATGTATTTTGAGCTGAAAACTGTACTGGAATAGATCCAGAATACTGGGTTATATCCTTGTTTCACTTCCACTGTAGATCATTATATTTTTAATGCTATAATTTACATAATTAGAAATATTGATTCCATTACAAATGAAGCAATTTAACTGTAAATGTGCCAAGAGGCCAAAAAGTAATCAATCTGTTGTTACCTTGCATGCATGAGTGAATTGTGATCCAGAGTCAGCAGGGGGTTTTTTCATTCTGTGGTTTGGATCAGTTGCCACTAATTTAGTATTGTCCCCAGCTCATGTACTTTTTTGATTACCTGGTGTCAAAGTGATGCTAAAAGGCATAAAATGAGGGTGTTAAAATAGTCTCTGATAGTATCATTAAAGGAACACATCACACTTAAATTGTGAAACAATTTCCAGTTCTAGTGCAGGTTTCTCCAGTGGGAGATCAGATAGTGAGGTTTTAGTGTGAGTATAATCTGGGCCCTGGAGCCCAGAGCAAAATGGCATTCTGCATGAGATGAGAAAATTAGAAGTTACATTCATTTTTGTCTAAATAAGGCTGAAGAGTGAAGTCTTTATACTGCATCATTTGCAAAAAAACAGTGCCTAACTAGATGCATGTTTCTGAAACAATAAATGTGAATAATGCATGCAGGAAATCTTGTTGGTCTCCAGAGTGGAAGGAACAGATTCAAGTCTAGAGCATAAAAAAATCCACAAGGAATCTTCTAATCATTATATCAATTACTGAATTCTCTGTTTACCTCTAGCACGGTGGTGTGATTTTTTTTTTTTCCTCTCATAAAACTTCAGGAAAGGTTCTCAATGACATTTCTATGTAATATTTGAAAAGAGTGGAAGACTTACCCACTAAAGCTTTTGTCTCCCTGGAGAAAATGTCCAATGAATTCATTCTGGCAGAGGGAAAACCAAAGTGTTTCTTTTGACAGAACTGAAACTGTAAAAGTGATCTTTAACTATGTTTCACATTATAAGTTTTGGGGTTTTTTTTGTTTGTTTGTTTGTTTTTGTTGGTTTTTTTGGGGGGGGTTTCTTTGGGGTTTTTTTTTTTTGGTTTTTTTTTTTTTTTTGGTTAGCTATGAATATGAAGCTGATTTTCATTTTACTACAGATTTTTAGTGAAACACATTGTTCTTTCTAAAAATACAGGCTTGGAGAAAAACAGAATGTTTGGTCCCACTTGGCCAGGAGTTGGCTTCATGCACAACTCCTGCTACTAATGTAACTTCTGTGAAAGCTGTTTGAAAGTGGTGGTATAGTTTGATTCATGGCTCAACAAAAGTTTAGTGTGTACTCATAAATGAGCTCGTGCCTTTTCATGGGGTAAAGCTTACAATCATGGATGAATGCTGAATCAGGAAGGCAAAGGGCTTGTGTGTGGCTGCCCTGACACTGCAGCTGCTTTTGCAAAACTGTTGCACATGAACTTGATATTTTTCTTTGCACGACATTTGGAGGCTATTTCCCCCCTTTTCCTTCCCCTTTCTTGCTGCATTCACATGAATGTATGGCCAAGGAGAGATTTAAAAAAGCAGAGGGACACTCTGTCATTCTTTAAAATCAATCCCTTTATTTACATTAGCAGTAGTATCCAAAGGACAACTGGAAAGAATAATGACATACTGTTTTTCCTATTTTTGTGCCAGTTGTTTTCCTGAGTTGGAATATTCTTATGATTCAAATGTGCAGTCCAGTTTCAAAACACTGCAGAAGATCTGAACTGGAAATAACAGATATGTTGGGCCCTTTAGAAAAGTGGTAGCCTGGCAAAGAGGAAAGTCAAGAGTTGGTTTATCCTCTACTTTTTTGTGATCTTCCAGTGGAGACATACATAGAAATATGAAACTTTTCCTCCATGAGTCTCACTGGTTTATGCCACAGATCCAAATATTGTACTTCTAGAAGAATAAACTAGGAAAAAAATGTTTTTATTTGAAGACCAAGTTTTTGTTTGCTTTTAGTTTCCTTTCATATGAATGCTATTTAAAGTCCTTGAGTAAGAAATTAATATCAGAAAATGAGCCAAAGACAAGCTGAGGAGACATTTGTTGAGGAACTGGTGCAATTATTACCTAATTACTGAAATGATACTTAACATGTCAAGCTCCATTGTACAAATTGCTTGTAATATAGTAGAATAAAAAGTACTTAAAATAATAAAAAAGCAGTCCCTATCATAGTACACATCAGTCAAGTGGTTCATTTTAGCATTTATGTGTATACATACATGCACCTAAGTATATCAAAATTTGTCTGGTCTCATATATGTATGTGTAGTTATCTCCTTGATTTCATTATTGGTGTCTGTTACATCTTGTGTACACCTGTATAAGTAAATAAGGATGTAAATTTAAGTTGTCCCAGATAATTGGAGTGGTTATGAGTGTAGAAAAGTCTTTTGTATCCAGGGGAGATGTGATGAAAAACATGATGCAAACTTTTTCACACTTTTCCATGAATTTCTGTTTTTTCCCTTTCTGGAAGTCCTTTTACCTCACAGGTATGTACTGATGTTTGATGTGACTACATCAGATAAGCACAGAAGATGCTGCCAACTTATCTCTTCAGGGCTTTTAATGATAATATTGCCACAAACCACATGATTTTGAGAGTATTTAACTACTAGCCAACACTCTAGGGATAATATCCGTTTGTTGTTTCGTGTGGAACATTCAAACCTAATAAAAATTTATTTATTAACTTTTTCATGGAGTAAAGGCTGACCCTGAAGTGTTAGATTTTTTAACCACCATGGTGCAGAATAACTGAGCCCAGTCTCATGACCATAGAATGATCATGTGAATCATTCTATGGGAGAAAAAAATGCATGTAACTGGGGAAGTTTCCTATCTGATAGCAGTTGTTGATTGAATTCTGACTTCAGCAGAAGCAGAGCAGAGTCCTACAGCAGAATGTAAAATACACCCAGTGCTTTAATTGATTACAACTTCCCAATTCAGCAAAAGTCAAACATTGCAGTCTTCTCTGAGCTTGATTCAATTTGTTTAAATGTGTGCAGGAGTAAGGGGTTTTGGCTTCTTGACACTCTTGTTAGCTTTTGAGCAAGTAGAATGTTGGTTGCATTCACCAGGAAAAAATAAAAAAGGAGGAAAAATGGAGTATTCAAAAGTAGATGTTGTACAAGAAATGTTACCATTTCCTGTGTAGTTACAAAATCACCACATCCCACCTGCACTGTGTCATTTAATCCCAATTTAGATGAAAAAGATATCTGATCCCCCAAACTCATAGTCCTGAAGGGCCATTCTGTTCATTTGTTCTCAAGGGCTGTGTGGACAGCCCACTCTTCTTTCCCCTTCAGTTTCTACCAGTCAAGTAGGAGAGAAAACATTGACCCCAGGCAGGCTGCAGAGTGGCTTCAAAATTTTTGCCAGCTTTCAGCAACTTTCACACCCTCAGTTCAGAAGGCACATGCTGGGAGAACAGTTCAGTCTCCTGCCAGACTCTTTTGCTGTTATAAATTTTCTTCAGCTGTGCTTACTGAGCTTAGGCTGAAAGCAGCACAGTAACCAATGAGATAAAATATAGATAATTCAACATTTGCATGAAAGGGAAAGATTTTTCAAAAGAAATTAAATTAATCAAAAAACAGATTTCTTCCTTAAAAAGAAAATGATTCATTGATTTTTTTTTTCTGAATGACCATAATCAGAAATAAGCCTTTCTGAAAATTGTAGCTATTGTTCCGTTGACTCCTAAAATATTTTTTATTTTAGTTTTTCATCAGCAGCAAGGACTGAACTCTTCTTCCTCCTCATACAACTTTCAAATACCACATTTTAATACTTGGAAAATTGTTCAGAGTAATTGGCACTAGGAACTCCCCTACTTACCTAGCTCTCACTGATTCAAAACCAGGTTTGTGTTTGAAAAAATGGTGTTTTTAAACATTATGACCTCAAAGCCATCCTGCTTTCTGCAAACCAAGTTCTGCTCAATGACGTATCATTCACAAAAATCAAATTAAAAACCAAAGACCTGATTACTGTTATAAGAACATAATAATGGTTGCCCTGGGTCAGACTGGATGTCCATCAGCATTGTGTCTGTGTTAGCAGCCAGAAGCTAAATCAAAGGGCAAGACAGTTACTTGGGATATTTATCAAAGACTCTTCTGACAACGATTTCATCTCAGGTTTCCTGATCCAAACATAGTCTCCATGAGTTTAGACACCCTTGGTGGCATTCTTTTCCATGAGGATCCCTAGTCCTCCCATGGTCCCAGGAGAGCTTTCAGTACCCACAGTGTCCTTCTGAAAGACCTTTTTTGTTCTGAACTTGGCTTCCACTTGTTTAATTGGATTACATTTGCACTTACTGGATGAGACACAGTTAATCTCCACCTACTTTTTCTGAGCCACTTAAGATTTAGCAAACCTCTCTCATGTTCTGTGTCAGTTCCATGCAAAGCCGAAGCAACATAATTCTAATAATTCCTTTTGTATAAGGTTTTCCTTATCTTTGATCATCATATGAAGCTATTTTAGTACCTTATGAACCTCTGGAGCTTTGCCTGGTAACCTTTTCCAATGTGGGGTCAGAGCAATGCTCAGGGTGCAGAATGTCAGGACTGGCTTCTCTGATATTTATTCCCCATCAGTTGTGTTGGGCCATCACAGAAAGAATGGCACTGGTTAAAACAGAACCTTCCCTTTGGTTGTTTTGCTACTGAAAAAGATAAAAACCCAACAGTTAGAAAATATGGTGAACTTCTGGATTACAATTGTGGGGTTTAGAAGAAGGAAGATGGATTCAAGACTCCCTAGGAAGAAGAGTGTCCTAGGGTGAGGAGGAAGGCATGGTAGAAGTCTTGAAAAAAAGGCAAGCAGAGACTGCAGATGATTTACTGTTGCATTACTATTACTGTGTTACAATACTGTGTTTCTCTTTCCTCCTTGCAACACTTACATTTGGCATAGAAACAGTCTTTAGAAACTATATTTCTTGAAGTTCTTTTAAATCTTGTGTTTTACCTTAACCTTTTTTTTTAACATGGAGAAATCATTTTTATCTAGATATTCAGAAACTGGGATCTGTGATTTGTCTCCTAGTATGCATCTTTAAAAAGCAGATTAAATGCCCATTAGGTAATATGAAATTTAGAAAGTTAGAATCTGAATGATTTGTTAAATAAAGGAAGAAATCTGAACAAAACCCCTCATCATGCTCAAATTGTTAATTCATACCAAGATGGACTCAGTGAAAGAAGGAGACAAATGAAAAAGTGCTTGAGGCATGAAACCTGGGCATATCAGGATTCTCCAAGGAATCTGTTACAGCACAGCTCCCTGGAGCAAAGCTGTGGCTCAGTGCTGTGCAAGGAAACCATATAGTCAAATTTCCCACTAAATGGACAAGTTCTCAAAGACAAAGACACACTTCTAGTTTCATCCTGCTGAATTTATAATTTTTCAATTCCATTTTCTGTCCTCGTTTGACGTATTTAGTAAGGTGAGATGTTCCTCCTGATCTGGCCTTTCCTGCCAAGTTTTCAGAATAAGGACCACAGTTAGAAGTCATAGGAGTAATCTCAGGAGACCCACAGATCCCAACCAGAGCAGAGACTGGACTATCTAAATTATCCACTCTGCTTTAATTTGCTTTGTACTTGTCCAGGTTTGGTGGGGGTTTTTTGGTGTTTGGGGTTTTTTTGTTGTTGTTTTGGTGGTTGGTTTTTTTTTTTTGTTGTTGTTGTTGTTGTTGTTGTTGTTTTTTTCTGAAAAGAGAACCTGTCATTCAAACAAAACCTTCCTGTGCTATTTATTAACTGATTCAGCACTTCCCATGAAGCCTGGTCTTGTGCACTGAGAGTGACTATTCAGCACTGAAGCTGTTTTCTTTAGAACTGTACTGGGAGGGTTCCCAACAGAAGCAGTGCAGCCACTTTCCCTGATTTTATAGTTCAGCAGCTGATACTGTTTTTGATAAGTGCAAAGCTGAGAAGGAAAAATCTAGAGCCCAAAATATTCTTAAACCAGATATCATGAGACTTTCACTCCTCCATCCTGATTCCAGCATCCAGATACCTTTATCAGATAGGTTGTTGTGACAGATCTGATCTGATCCACTCATTCCAGACCCCCAAATCTGATTTGATGTTCAGAACTTAACAGCTGGACTCAGGCTTCCCACAGGTCTTCTCTAACCTTACTGATTCTATGATTCTGTGGCACAGGGGCACTTCAGTCCCAGAAATTGTCCCTGGTGACTGAAAGACATACAGAAAAATATTCCTGCAGTTCTGTCCCCTGAAAGAACAACATTGAATGCTAAAATTCACCAGTATACTCATATAATTTAAGAGTATTGATTAATTTAGTCTAGAGCCTTTGAAATGGATATAGTGAGGAGAAAAGAGAGAGCTTGAAAATCATTACCAGTCTGCTCTAAGCAGTCATCATTAACTACTATTAAAAACAAACAAACAAACAAACAAAAAAACAAACAAAACAAAATACAGGAGACTTTAATGTGACTTGAATCTGTCTGACAGACAGTGTTCATATTTCTTACCAATTTGCATTTATGTGCAAAGTGTATTGTGAGGCAGCACAGTGCTTTCAAATATTTCATTACAGACCAATCAAGACAGAAAGAGCTACATGGATGCTGTCAAGGGCACTTAATAAACATGTGTTTGGGTATGCTTGTGTTAGCAATGGGCTAAAAATAAAATAAAATAAAATAAAATAAAATAAAATAAAATAAAATAAAATAAAATAAAATAATAAAAACCCCAGGAACAAACCAGATACTTTCCTACCTGGTGTCTCCAAGTTCCCTGCTGTGGATGTTATTGTTTTCTTGGAGAGGAATTTTAAAAGTTCCTGTTGGGTATTATTTCTGAGCTCTGCTGCAGTTAGCAAAATCCTGTAAAGCATAAAATCTGGCAATATTAGATCTCTGTAAACAAAAGGTCATTACTGCCTATGTTTTCTTTTATTGTTGCAGTTTTGTTCAGCAAAACAAGCAAAACCCCCTCAAGTAAATAACTGTACCTGTGTGTTCCTCTGAGCTGCTGGTGCAGTGCCGTGTGGGTGTCTCATAGCAAAGAGGTGATTTAAACTGAGGGGTGTTTTTAATCACATAATATAAGTATTTTATAACAGCACTAACACATAATTGTCTGTATTAAGCACTATAAGAAAACTTGGGCCCACAGTCACTTAGGACTTTGGCATTTCAGATGCCATCAGTGTGGATCCAGAGCCCGGTGTCCTTGACATAAGCTGACAAACATTGCCAAGAATAGTCTCTAAAATGATGAGAAGTGGATGACTATTGATCCTTAGGAGGTGCAAAATTGGCTTCAGTTTGCTTGATTCACCTGAATATTCACATTTATACCCAGTCCTTAACCCTCGTGCAGAGTTCTTCAAAGATGGGTGTGGTAATGATGATTCAGAGGAACGTGGATGCCTTGTCACTGCTGACAGTAATTGAAGTTCTGGCCCGGTTTGATACAAAATGTAAGGAGCTTGAAAAGCTTGTGACTCACCAAGAATGAGTAAGGACCAAAGTGTGAGCTTTGAACAGCAGCATAAGGTAAAATGGTGCTGGAAAATTTATTTTCATTGCCCAGTTTGAGTTTATAGCACATAAATGGAGCACTGCCAACCCTAGCAGGGACACTGTGTGTCATACAATGCTTAACTTTCTTTTTAAAGCCCTAGCTGTAGGAATCATGTGATTGCATAAATTCTCCACTTAATTTTTGTGCAAATAATTGAATTTCTAATGATTATTCCTGGAGGTTTGACCACACCACTCCTACACAATTATTAAAAGCACCCCTACAATTTATTGCCTTTAAAAAGTCACGTATTTTTAAGTTGTTTTGGTGTTTAGTTGGGGATACAGCATTTGAATACACTCTTAATGTATTGTACCTTAATGTCAATATTCTTAATGTAAATGTAAAAAGTTTTTTTGGGATTTACTGGTTTTTAAACTTTGTTCATTTGCATTCAATGAACTTTTCAGAAATATTTGAACAATGATATTACTGGAACTGTTCACAGTGAGGGTTGAACACTGAGCATGTTTTTTAAATCTTGTTATTTTTTGAAAAAGAATTTGATTTGGGCATCATAACTGACACCAAAACTGATTGAAACATGTAAATGAGAGAGAAAGAGGGGACAAATTCTGTGGACCTTGAAAAGACAAGTAAATTTTTGGTTCCCATCTCTCTGGAGACCCCCAGCTTATTTAAAGGCTGAAGTGAGCTGTGGGACTGCTTAGCTTGTTTTTGACTTCAGAGAGCTGGAAGAAGCATTGAAGGAGTAGGATTTCTCTGTGTAGCAATGAGCCATATGGGGAGTTTGTGTAACATCTCCTTGAGGGGAAAGGAATGAAACACAGTCATGATTCTCTGCTTCTTCTTTGGAAAAGTCCCTCATTATAGGACTTCTGCTCCTGGAAAAGACTTCACCCTCTGACATGCAGAATCAGCCACCTTCGTAATAGCAGATACTCTGTTGCAACACATACACACACAATGCATGGCCCTGTGCCAGGCTGTAATTTGTTTTTGTCATCTATCTACTGACTAATGTGACAACCCACACAAGTATTTATTTCCAGAAGGAGGAATGCATAATGAGAGCTGTAGCTCTCCCAAGTTCTGAAAAGCTGTTTAATGAAAAAGAGGGGGAAAGAGCAGCCTCCCACCCTTCCTCCCAAATGACAGGTTTTTCAAAGCCCGAGCACCAAATTCAACAACTTTGAAGTTGCCCTTACACGGGTTTTTAGCTGCCATTTTCTCTCTGCTGTAGCTTCAGAGAAGCTGGTATTTGTTCTTTGTTGGGCTGGGGGTATTTGGGGACTTAAAGTGAGATGTTGCCAGAATCTGAATGACTGGGAGCTGGGAAGGCAAAAGACTGGATTGCATGCTGTATTGCACATGAATGACACATGCTCCTGCACGCTCAGCCCACTTTGGCTCCCTAAATCTGATTAAAATACAAAAATCCTAGAACAGCAAGGCACCTATCAGAAATTCTGGCCGTGTCAGAGGCCCTTGCAAGCCTGGTTACAGCTGCAGGTGAAACTCCTGAGCAATTCTAGTCACAACAGGCTGAAGGCTTTAAGGAGAGGTGAGGAGATTTAACTTTTTGAAGGGCTGACCAAAGGGAACAGAGGATTTGCTGTTTCATGGAAGCCTCATCCCAGAGCAGGATACTTTCCCTGGAAGGTCAGCCTTTACCTGAAAATCAGTTATTAATCTCAAATTAGTTGAATGCCACAGTGGTGTTCTATGAGATGTCAGACTGGGTGAACTGCAGCATCCTTTGGAGCCTGAGGATGAATTTCAATGTTTTCTTCCCTTCAGCTGTACTAGTGCTGCTCCTGGGCCTTTGCTTGGATGGCAGCTCATTTCATCTCATCTCAGCACAGGTCTGTCAGTGCACTGCTGAAACATCACATCTGCAGACTGTGATGTTACAGGTACCTGGTTGAAATGCTTATGTTCTTTTCATTTACTTCTAGTTAGTACTATCACCTTAGTAGGTTTGAAAGCAGAACCAGTGATAAAAGAGCTTGCAGAGCTATTTAACCAAAGGGCATTGCATCTTGCTGGAAATTTAACATAGTGCCATAGGTGGCCTTCCCTCTGACTCAGGTCTTTATTAGAAATAACAGTTCTTTGAGTATGAATTAACTGTAACTGAAATGGGTTTTATTTACACACTATTAGTTAATATAACAGGTTAATTTTATGTGAGGAAAATCCCTGAGAAAATCCCCTGACGTGAATCAAGAGAATTTGGCTTCAGTGCAGAAAAGTCCTGAAGGTAAAATACAAATTTCTGGTGGATTCTCTGGCCCTGTTCATTTTTGACCTAGTATTGAGCTGGGTTCAGGGACCAATAGTGCAAGCATTGAATGTCCCAGGATTGTGAGAAGCTGATTTGGCCCAAGACAAAGTTGAGGCTGTTGAAAGTGCACCCTTATATTCTGCCCCAAGCTTAGTGCCCACTGTGGGTATGGAGAAAACCAGAATCGTTATCCCTGTCTTTCAGGAAAGGAACATCTGAGTTAGCAGGCAGCTGTTCTGTGTAGCTGGGAAAAAGGTGTAAGTGGCTGGAAGCTAAAGCTGGAAATAAGATGAGGGTTTTCAAGACTGAAAGCCATGAACCTAATAAAATAGTAGGTGCTATTACTTGAGATACTTACATTGAGGTGTCACTTTGGTTTCAGAATGGCTTCTGAGAAAAAAATATAAATTTCATGCAAGTATTCCTGAATTAGGTTTTCTGAGTGGTGCAATGTGATCCAGCAGTCACATAATCCTAAAGTTGCCTTAAAACAATTAGCTGTGCTGACAGTTGTGTCCTGACCATTCTGTGACAGGCAGCAGGATGTGACAGCCCATGAGATGGAAACCAGTTGTTTGTCCAAAGGAATTTTGGTGTATCCCCTGTATTTTCTGGTAGACCTGAATTGCTTTGCATGTCTGGTTAAGCAGCTTTGGGCTGGAACTTGATTCACACCCTGTGGCTTGAGGCACTGCTGGAACTGCCCTACAGATCTGACAGACTTCCTCTAGCAGTCATTGCAAATGCTTTTTCAGAGGAGCCTGTCCACAGAAAAATGGAACCAGGTTTGGAACGCTTGGGCCAGTCTCCAAGGTAAATGTAACTGCTTTACAGGGACAGCAATTCCTCAAGGTGCTAGTGAAGATGTGCAGCCCTCATTTGTTCTTGCCCATGTGTGAAGAAACATAGCAAAAGACCAAGGAAAATACAAGTGCTCATGTATCATTCTATTGTTGGAAGTCAGGCATGGTGGCAGTCAGTGGTTAAATACATCCCTTTTCCTGCTGATGCTGTGGAAAGTTTGTAAATGCCCTTGAAGGGCTTGTCTTTTTCATAAACAATGTGTTTTTCATGGTTGCTTGTGGCTCAGCTGACACATGCCTCTTGATATTTTAATATAACACAATGTAGAGTGATTGTCCTAAAACTTGCTTACCTTTTTTTTATCAGTTAATGTGATATTATCAGCTCCTGTCTTTTCAGGTATTGGCCAGTGGAAAGAAAACAGGCATTGTGAGAAGTCTTTTTTTTTTTTTAACTTCAACATGAAAACACTTTAAAAGTCACTTAAAAAGTATTTCTGTATGAAATTGTAGGAAGTTTTCACTCCTTTTGCCAGTGTTTAAAAAGAATCACGAGTGATTATAAAAAATGGAGATGTCTAATTATAGTTTAGTCACGATGATATGAAGGTAGATTTCTACTGCCATGAGTCAACTTTTGCTTGTTCCTGTGCTCTTTGCCAGGACACTGAGTTTGTCCAGGTAATTTTGCTTTGTCTCCTGCATAGTTGTAAAAATCCTTGCTGATAAGGTCACATCCAAGCTTCATTGCTCAGCATGAGCAACCTTAATAGTATCAGCCTCCTTCCTAGCCAAAACTGCTCTTACATTACATTGCAGTCTCTCAAGGAAAGGCAGAACTTTCCATGGCAGGAGGACTTTTATGCAAGGCTGTGCCAAAAAGACTCTATGTGTTGCCAGTGTACCAAGGAGAGCATGTATTAGGAGCTGGTTTTAATTTAAAAGCAGGAGCAACTAACTGGCAGTCCTGGAAAGGGGGAAGGTGAGGCAATCAATGTGCCTGCTTTGGGGAATGCTGGGGAAGGTGGTTCCTGCAAGTGACAGCACATCCTGTTTAGAGATGGCAGGATATTTTGTCAAATGGCAAGTTATGACCATCCTGACTGTGTCTGTCTGGGTCTTGAACAGCTGGAGGGAGATGTCTCTACTTAAATGGATTGTTCCTGAGATGAATGCACAAACTTTCCTGCTTGTGTCATTCAGACTTAACATTCTTAACATGTTTGAAGCCAAATTAAATGTTAACAGCAGCTCAGGAGTTCTCTCTGAACATCAGGAGATGTTCAAGGTCTAAGGCATAAAGGCCTGGGCTAAGGCAAGGTGAGTCCATTTTGTGGTTTAGGAACATAATTCTTGCAGCTCACTCACCACTCTTATCCCACTGTCCTAAAACTGGGATAACCCCACTGAGACATGGCAATTTTATACAAACACATGTTTCAAGATAAAGAACGGTGCACTTGCATGACTGAACATTTCACTGTTTAATTTTCTGGGCTAGAATTCTCCAAATTTCATCACTCGGTAGGGATATTTAATTTAGAAGCCAACATGCCCAGTGGCAGTGAAGAGAGACAGACCTCCTCAGAGGATAGTCCACTGAGCAGGTGGGATGATGTTTCCCTCTGTCTCTTTCCATGTAAAGGCACTAGTAGGACATTCCTAGGGAGACTGTAGGTCCCCCACAAGGTCAGTGAAGATCCTCATGCTTTGATCCATTTGAGCTAGTTCTGACAACTGACACTGGAGAGAACACCATGGAGCTGGTCTGGCTTACTTGTGGTTACTCTCTATGAAAATCAGAGCAGAGAGAAAGCAGCAAAATAATTTAAATTTCTTCCTGCTCTTACACCAGTCTGAACCAAGAGTAATTCTGCTGAAGGTGATAGGTGTTGTGATAGCTGATAGGTCTGCTGTAGGAGAGAAGAATAAATTTCAGTGAGTAGATTAACTAAAGGAGAAGTGTTGGGGGTTAGGATTTTTCCTTTTGTTTCTTTCTCTCCTTGAATTTTGTCCAGAGACAATAACAACTGATACTAAAGAGACAAAAGAAATTATCGAGGTGGAGGAAGGGTGCAGCTGGCTACTCTCTTACTTGGGGTGGGGGTTTCTCTTTGGTAGGGCAAAGGTACTGTGAGATTTTGGTAGGGGCTGAGGGGCTCCTCTTGGTCTTTCTCACTCTTGACATTGGAGGGGAGACAGATTGCAGTTGCTGTGGGAAGAATTCGCCACTACTGCTGGGTTCCATCTCCTGCTGTCATCTTCTACCGTGAGTGAAGCTCTGCTCGTAGGAGTGGCCATTGGACCTTATTAACACCTTACCTCACTAGAAAGGACCCTCACCATCTACTCGGGTGCCTCAGGGGAAAACCTGAGATTGGGAGCCTCTCCTGGCCGTGCTCAGGAGCCCGGCTGCCGCCGCCCAGCCCCGCCGCTTCTCTGCCACCGCTCCGGGATTTTCACCTCACGGTAACCCCACAGCCCCAGCCTCCTACACACATCCTGCTACAGCTGCGGAGTTTCTGATGAATTTCCTCGGCTGCTCTGGCTCTCTTCATCCCTGCCATTCTGGCCATTGCTCAGAGGTTCCCGCAGCAGCTCAGGTGGCCATCCAGAGGGGCCTGGGCCCGGCTGCCCCGGGGGTTTGTGAGGGAAGCGCCTTTTCCATCCCACCCGCCATTGGCCACGTGCAGAGAGGCAACTGCGCCCACCCCACAGCGCCCCCTGCAGCCGCGGGGGGATCACTGCACCCCCTGCTCAGCCGGGAGCCAGCAGCGCCCCTGCTGGCCGTGAGCGGAACTGCACCGCAGGGGAAAGTGCCCGCGGCCGAGAGAGGCCGGGGCTGGGTTTGTGCTCTGTTTGCCTTGTTAGACACACACACACACTAGTAAAGAAATGTTATTCCTTGTCCCAGATCTTTGCCTGAAAGCCCCTTAATTGCAAAGTTATAATAATTTGGAGGGAAGGGGGTCACATTTTCCATTCCAAGGGAGATTCCCACCTGCCTTGGCAGACACCTGTATTTCAAACCATGACAAGACTTCTTCTGACTCTGTAGCCCAGAAGTGCCTTGAGCTGTAAGTGTGCCTGTTATAGATCTGCAGTTACTGAATTCAGCAAATGGGGAGCTAGAAGGACATACATCTCGGGAGATGAGTAAATATCTCAAAATCTGAAGGCCTGTTTTCATCTCCTTGGCCCAACAGCCATCTTGCTCTGAGAGTGAGCACCTCAGCTCCCCTTTATGCCAGCAGCGAGACTCATCTGGACATGTCCATGTGCCAGTCTAAAACAGTTGGGTTGAGTTTAGTTTTCCTCAGACCTAGAGTTGCTCTTGGAACAGCATAAGGACTGCACTGCCAGCTCTGAAGCCATGCATGTCAGCATCAAAAGCCTGCATTTCCTCCCCCCCTATATTCCAGACTGGGCTTGTCCTGTTTTCTGCAGCTTATGCATAGGTGGCACTGCAAGTCCTTATGCTCACAGACTACATGGTAACCAGCAAACTCTCTTAGGAAATTGATCACATGTCTGGGAGCGCATCAAATAACAATAAACTAAATCTCTCAGCTGAGAACATTTGTGCCCTGTTTCAACATATGTGCCATCTTCTGTTCATCCACACCATCCCCAGATAAACAATCAACTAATAAACTTCTATCATGTTGTAGAGTGGAAATGCTAATAAGCCCTGAAGTGCAATGATGTTAATGGATGATACTGATATAATGAGTAGCAGGAGATTCAGTCATGCTCACTGCTAAAATACTTGGGAGCTTTACTTTTATTCCAGCTTGGGAAAGTTACCATTTACAGATTGCTTAGCCCATTTATAGACTTAGCTACTGCTGAATTCAGCAGTCTTTGTCTCTTGTTTTTTTGTCTACCTTGACATTAAGAAAGCATCTCTGATGCTGTAGTTACTTCTTCCTGAAACTTTTAGTTAAGTAAACTGAATGCATCTGTCTTTACCACAGCACTGTATTCCAGCCCAGCCTGCTTTTGGTTTTTGGAAAGAATGCTGTCAAGAAATATGAATTTTTGAATGCCTTTCTCTCAATATCCTGTTTCTCTCTTGCCTCCTGTCTCCCTCTGCATTTGACTGATTTCTTTTTTAATAATTTCTGTTGAGTTGCTTTTTTGATGACTCCTATTCCTGTGATTTATTTCTTATTCATCATGTCAGCAAAAGACTGAGAGTAGTGTTGGGTAGGTGGATGTGCCTGTGTGGGGATGTTAGTGTGTATTTAGCTGAGGTGTGAAGCTGTAGTGCATAAACTTTTTTGGTGAAGGTTGTTGGTAGGAAGAAATTGTTATTCGAATTATTAAGTATAAAAACATAATAATTTTTGTAATAAAGGGATTTATTTTCCTTGAAATAGCTGGTGAATATGCAGAACATATTCCCTGACAAGCTATAAATGCTTTAAGGCAGGTCAGATTTTAGATCTAAATGACTTGACAGAGACCTATAATCTTCTGAGGGTTGAGAGGGTAATTTATTCATTGTGTCTATGCAGCCTTTAGCCTCTCTGCTGAGTCTGCATATTATCACTGGCAGCAGTCTGCTGGAAATGAACATGTTTCCACACAGGCTGCTCAACTAGAAACACAACTGGAAAAAGTGAGTGTTGATGACTACTGGAAGTACTGTTACTAAAGTTTTTGGCCTGGCAGTGAAAGGCACAATGGCTCTGCACTTGTTTGCTTTGACCAAAGGGCATTGTCCTCTTTGGCTCTTGCATATGTTTTTTCCTTTATTCTTTAATCCCTTCTTTTGTGTTTCTCATTTTCTTCACACTTTGTTGTAGAAATGCCAATCCTGTGTCCATTGCTGCCCCAACATCATGCCAGCACCCTCCTGGAATTTTGTTTTCCCCTCCTCTTTCCCTGTTCCTCCTCAATGCTTGCTCTACAACTTAGGCCTTGTTGTTTTTGCAGCAAAGTTGTGATCTGAAGTGGGAAATTCATCTGTATTAGAAGCTAGGGGTTTTTCCCTTTGACAGGTTAGCTTTAATTAATAAAGCTACTGGTTTATTGCACAGCTATCTGAATGCTGGTGCAGTCACATTAGTCAGTGTGTCACAGAAGGAGGATTAAGGGACAAGGAGATTCCCTTGGAAGAACTGGGAACTCATATTGGCATACTGTGTTCTGTAAAACGTGACCTGTTTCCGTCACCTCCTAGAGAGGGACATCATTACTAAATTTTATTTTGTTTTTCCACAATTCCTTTTTAAGGGATTTGCTCCTTTAGGGAAAAAAAAAAAATGGGGAAAGCGGGAGTGAAATGATGGGAACTTGGATAAGGACTTTCTTTTTCATTCCTACTTATGACTTGTCTTGTTTTTGAACTCCAATCTTTGGGGGCTGCTGCATGAACCTGCCACCTAATCCTTGCCTTGTACTCTGAAGGGTGTTCCACTCTTGCAGAAGAAAAGATTAACTCAAATGGGAATGTAAAAAAAATTGGGTGCACTACAGAACCGGAGAGCTAGAGCATGACCACCTTGCCATTTTTTGTACTCAGTGTCTTTGCAAAATGACTTTTATCAGAAGAAAAGCTGTTGGCTGGGATAAATGTTCCAGGCAAAAAATCTGGTTGACTGATGGGGGTTGGTATTTAGGTGCTTGTGATGTTTTAGACCCAATGGGAAATGTTTATTCTGATTCTGAAATGTAAAGAAGTTAGGGGAAAAGTTTGCCGAAGCTTCTCTCAATCACTTCTCCCCTTTCTTTTGTGTCCTTGAACCCTTTCTGAGTATGCTCACTGATCAGTGCCACTCTGCAGATCCCTGTAGAGTTTGTCATGGCTAAACTATCCAAGTGTTTGCCACTGCAACAGCAAAAAACTCAACATACAAATGTCTGTCTTTCTCCTGTCACTGTTCATGGGAGTAGTTGAGAAATTAGTTCAAACACAACTGAAAACTAGAGACTAAATTTTGCAGATAGTTTCCATTTTATATGTGCATTAAATAATCATCTCCATCTTGATGTGTGAAGGCAATGGCAATGTAGTGTGTCATTGCCTTCTCCTAAGACATTGGGCTCCTCTTCTGTTGTTGTTTTGAAGTGGGCCCAGTCTGTTCTATCTCATTCTCTCTTCTACATTCCATTTTATTTACTGTCATTGGCACGATCTGTGTTATTTATTGCTTGTTACTCTCTCTTTGGCCTCTGCAATAATGGTAGTGTACTGTCTTAATTTCAAGGATCTACAGTCCTTCATTAGCAGCTCTTTTATCTCTTTAATATTCTTTCCCAAGACTGCTGTATACCTTTCTTTCCCTTTAAGCATTGTCTTATCATTTGCATTTCCATTAAGTTAGAGTGAAAGCATATAATTCCCTTGTTTCTTAAATTTACACTGTATTTTCTACATCAGCTAATGTATTTGTACAGTTCAGTCATTCTAAATAGTTTTTTCATGCATTCTCTGAAGTCTCATTAACAGAAAGATATTACATGCTGTATCCTCCTCTTATTTTGACTGATCAATTATCTGTATCTAGTCAAGTGGTATTCCTTGGGATTCTCAAACTGTCTAAGTTGGCTTTTGATTTTTCACATGTAGGTACTCACACAGCATTCTTTGTCATGGGGGCAAGTACTAGGGAGGGGAAATTAATTTTTTTTTAATCTGTCTAAACCACCCATGTCCCTAGAGGAACTAGGCCATTGCATGCCCCTAATAAAAAAAAAGTAATGTATTGAATAGTGGTCTGAGCAAAGACAGAGGGCTTGGAGTTTCCTATTTTCAGTTTCTCCCACTTCTGTAGGAGGTGATATTTGATCAGGCAGTATTCATTCAGCCAGGTTTTGAACATTACCTTATGTTTTTGGTAAGAGAGTATTTGACAACCTACCTCTTTGAACACTGCCTGCTTGAAAGGCAGAAAACCCCTGCAGTGCTGTTGCTGCCTGAGTGCTGTGGCAGGCAGCCTGCCTTGCCATTCAGCCCTCAGGTTGGATAAAGAGAGCAATGTGATCATTCACAGTTGTGTTTTTTGATACTCCACATAGCAAATGAGGTGGTGCAACTGAGGGAGAAATTAAATGAGGAGTGATGATGCTCTCTCAATAACTAAAGTTTTGTGTTTGTGTTTTGGAGGTTCAGTTTCCAGCTTTTACTTGATACATCATGTGAATGTGTTTCTGTGACTTCAGTTTTAGCTCCTGCAGCTTCCTTCCACATGTATACTCTGAGTTCCTACCTCTGCAAGGGTTTCAGTGGATCATAGTGATTTCTTTGAATGGTGTACAGATGCTCAGCCATCCTGGGAAGGGACAGAGAAAACCGTTGGGACTGTCATCCTTTATATATTGTACATGAGAAAGTAGGATGTCTTGAGATGGAAGTCCATTGTAAACTCATCCCTCTGCAAACACCTGCACAACCATTCATCATTCTCATTCCACATTTGTAATGAACAGTTTTATTTTATGATGCAGGAGAAGAATCTCTCAGAGGTTTTCTACTTCAGCTATTTCCTCTCCATTGACAGCAGAACAGCAAGAGTGCTGTTGTGAGAAGTTTGTCTCTGTATGTCACTTCTGCTGTTCCTTCCAGCTTCTTTGAATATTTTTCTTCTTCAGACCTGTAGCACCTCTGTTTACAGGTGCAGTTACCTGTTGGGTGTTTCCCATCTCTGGTCATGGGCTTTACTACATTTTTCACTCTGTAGGTTGCTTTTTATGCTACCTGTGGGATGGAAAAGATGTGAAATTAAATTTCTGCCATCTGCATAGTCCTTTTCGTGTCCAAATCTGCATACACCCAGGAAAATGCTTGGACTTGTGAGTCTCATTTCATCTGCACAAGATTTCCTTTGGAGGACATGAGAAAATATTTCAGGCAAGATTACATAAGGGTAATAGTTCACTACCTTTGATTTGACAGCCATAATCCTGTGAGATTAAGCTAAAATCATATGATGTAACTTGTCTTTAAAATATAAATAAACAGAATTTAATGGATGCTAACAAGCTCACTTTCACAAATACCTCAACAAGGAAAACATGTTATCAAGTTGGGAAATTAAGGCAAAAGGATTTATCTAGATCTTGAAAGACAGCTCTGATTCCTTCTCAGTTCTGGTGTGCTTAGCCAGAAGCAGACTCAGAGGCTGGGCTAGAAGGACCCTGCTCTTTGTGCTGCCAAGCCACAGGGTTTTACATTAGTAAAGTATGCTAACAGCTGATGGCTTTTGCAAAAAACCTGTTCATAAAGTTGCCTTCATCTTTGTCCTCTGGATGAAGCTCACTCTTCAGGTTCCATGACAAAATCAGCTTCCTTCACATACTGACATTCCCTTGCCAAAACAGGTGAGATGCCCCTGGGCTCGGGGGCAGGAGGGGACTGTTCCTCTGGCCACTGCTGCCCTTGTGTCTGTTGGCAGTGGTCCATGAGGACACAAGAGCCTGGATTTGGAATGAGGAGGTGCCTGGATGTAAGCACTCAGTTGGGCTCTTTATTTCCCCTCCTGCTTTGTTTTTTGTCACCAAAACTATACTTGGGAGTGGTGGGAAATGGAAAGGTTGCTCTGAGTGGTTCCACGTGTACCATGTAAACATGCCTGCTCTTGAAAAACGCTGATCACTTCAGAGTCATCCTAAAAGCTCATGCTGTTGGGATGAAATATGGGTATGCAGATTTGCTGCAGAAATATCTACACCAGCTCTGGAGAGAAGGCAGGGATTATTTTTTTTTTCTTTTCTTTGCAATTTATCCAGAATTTCTGATGGGAATACTTTACCACTGAAGATCTGCCTTCCCTTGGGGGAAATGCAGCCATTTAACTTCTATCTTCTTTCTTTGTATACTGAAGAACTGATGGTTTGATCCCATGGGAAGTCTGTATCTGTTCACAGTTACATTTGTTCATTGCAGGAGGATTCTGTGTTATCTAGGAAAAAAGGGGGGAAAATGGGATTTGGCTTGGTTTATTGTACTTCACGTTCTTCCTTACCACTCCAAAGATGTGCATTTCCAAATTTGATTTTAAGCTGGGGTGAAGGAGGGAGAAATCAAAGAAATTATTATCAGATTGGGGTGGGGGTTGGGTTGGGACTGGTGGGAGGAATGGGGGACAGGGAATGTGAGTAGGCAGCAGCTTTGGAACTGGATACAATAAATTACTCTAATGTATTGTTAGCTTTTCAGATTGCATGCAGTTGCATCTCTTTTTGCAGGGCTTGGTCATAGGAAGCAGTGCTTTTTTAAGCAAAAATGAAAAGCCCCTGAGTTCTAGATACATATAATACAAACTTTAATGGCATTTATGGAGAAGAGAAGAAAAGAGGCAGAGTGCTGAAACAAAGGGAGGCAGATTATCAAAAAACGTGATCTTGATGCCATTTAGAAAAAGTCTGGATCCCATGATTTTTCTAAAAATGACAAGATGCCACTCTAGAAATCCAAATGTCTGCCCTGCATCTTATAGTTGTAATGAATGAGTTTCACACAATGGAAGCATTCAGCTTGTTCTAGGGCACTTACTCAGTCTCCATATGCTGGCTTCATGTTCCTGGCCTTTAATCACCCTGCCTTTGTTTTCTCAAAACTTAAATTAGGAGTACATTAGTGTTTATATGGTGCACACCCAGCGTGTTTTTGTGTGTTTGTTTGTAGAGAGTTGGTTTTATGTTTCACCAACAAATAAGCCATGTGAATGCAGCCCTCTTGAATGCATGAGATGATGCAAATCATGAGAAACTGAAGCTGGCAAGAGCAAAAGTGTAAATTTTGAGCCGCTAATGGAAAGTAGGACTCTGGCTTTGGGGCTGTGGGAGAACCAGTGTTACACAGCAGGGAGCCCTGCTCTGACCTGCCAAGAGGAAGCCTGTGTGCTTTCTGCTTTATTCACAGTGAGATCAAGCCGAAGTTTTCCTCCGTGGTAAGTTTGGGTTTAAAAAAAAAAACATGTCAGAGCCTCGCAGACCTGCTCCAGAACAGAGTGCCCCCATCTAAAGGCTGTCATTACTGGGGGCTTCAGCACAGGCTGTGTCTTACTAATAGCAGCTTATTGTACATTTTTAATTTGGGAATAAGGGAAAGAATAGAGATCCATCCATCAAATAAAATGGGAAACCAAATATTCTTGCCTCGAAGATTTTTTGGGGGAGGAGTTTATCCCACACACATAATATTTAATTTTCTGAATGCATATATGCAGCATGTGTGTGAGTGGGCACACATGTAACTCTGTTGCAAGTTTTAAAAGCTCTGTTACTGACAGAAAACTGGTCTAATTAATAGGAGTAGGAGACAAAATGCCAGCTTGTAGATTTGTTTCCTCGGTAGAGATCAGCTCCCCCCTCCCTGTTACACTGCTCCTTCTTGATCTGATGTAACAAGAAGAGAGAGTCAGCTGTGAATCAAGCGCCTTGTTCTCATTTCCTTGATCATTGGCATGGTTTGAGAGAGAGAAAGGAGAAGGGATTATTTGTGAGGTTATTAAAAAAACCCCAACCCTAGTTCCCCCTCCTCCTCTCCTTCAAGATGCACAGGCACTACCAGAATGTTCCATGATATCAATCTGACTTTTCTCATTAAATAGCATCTTCTTCCTCCCTACTCCGTGTTAGTTAAAAAGTGCTGTTTACACCTCACTAAGCAGCTAATTCCAAGCTTTGACCAGTGGATTGCCAGTTAGCAATACCATTTAAAACACATTGGTTTTTGCAGTCAGCAAGATGTTTAATGGCTTCAGAAATTAAAGACTAATTGCACTTGACTGAATATGTGTATTTCTAAGCCCATTGTTGGAGTATTTACCAGTTTGGAAAATTCTCTCTTTACATAAATCTGTTAATTCTTTATTGCTGCCCTGTGCTGGAGAGCAGCCACATTGAGAGTTTGGTCACTCACACTGACAAGCTGGGGTGGGGTTTCTTTGATGCGACTTTAATCATCGTCTGTCGTCACATTTCTGCGCGATGGTTTCGCTTGGAGGATTGAACAAATCTGTTCATGTAACATTCAGGTTGTATGTGATCCCTTGTGAAAGAAAATGGCATGTTGGTATTCTCATTACGATACCAAGGAGACAAGGAACTTGACTGTCTTTGGAGAATAAGCGAGAAATACAAGGATAGAATTAGAAGCAGAAAAAGTTTGGCTGTTGTGTGCTGCAGTATAAAAAATTGCTGATGTGTGGAAGAGCTTGTGAATGCTTCTAAACCAGATTTTTAATACCAATAGTATTAATGGAAGCCTTTCCTGGAGAATGTGGCAGGTTAGAAAATCAAAAGCCATTTTGCACCTTAATTGAAAGACTGTTTCAATATTTCCTGGCGTGTGCTTTCCTTCTAATTAATGTCATACACAGAAGGGGTAATCACTCAGCCATCTTTCCAGCTTTAAAAGAGTCAAAGATTAAAAAACAATTACATAATGCAATTAATTGCAGAGGGAATTTTGGGGGGCATGTCTGAGGGTGGTGGTGTGCGTTGTTCCCCTCTTCTGTTTCAGGCAGTGTTTGTCATTCTTTGGCAGGAGTGACTAATTTATTGTCTGACTATCCTATCTGGATTCATACAGGGTGGCTTTCAATCCCTCCCCCTCCTCGCCAAAACTCTTCTGATGTGCAGTGTATTCGTTTGGGAGGGGAAGGAGGTGGGGGAAAGGGAGAAGGTTATATGTTTCTGACCTGCTTTACTGCTTTTCAACTGAAGTAAATTAATGCACACACTGGCTCCCCCTCTGCTGCGCTGATTGGATCCTTGTGCCGATTAAATATTTCACACTGATAGAGGGACGCTGAAAGCACTCAGCTGGTAATGCAGTATGTACATCAGTGATACAATAACTGACTCTCAAGTTAAAGTCAAACAAAACCCCCAGTTTGCTGCAGTTTTGATTACAATGAGTTTCACTTTGAATTTAAATCCTTGAGCCTGCTGCAGCGATGGCTAATTAGCTAAGATCTGATAGAGACAAAGAAATACATTCTTACTTCTAATGACAGGCAGGCAGGAACTTGTCAAAAAAAAAAAAAAAAGAGAAAGACAAAGAAAAAAGAAAAAGGAAAAGAAAAAGAAAGAGAAAAAAAAGGAAAAGAAAGATAAAAACCAACAGACAAAACACGCCGTAAAAAAAAAAACCCAAACCCAAGTAACTAATGCTGAGATTGTACTTCAGCACACGTAAACGTTCCTGCCCGTGTTTCACACTCATCTTCCTTTGGCTGACAGTCCGCCCCTGGAAAGGCTGTTTCCATTGAGTCCCAGATTTTCTTTAGCTACTTTTTAAAATTCTTCTTACAAAAACTAACACTCGAGTTGTACCTAGGGGGGCAGTCTCTACCTCCTTGTTTATTAATGGTGGTTTTGGAGGTTTCCTTTAGGAAAGGGCAGGGGGATGAGAGCAGCGTACTGGGGAGGAGGAAGGGAGGAGGGGGAGGAGGAGGAGGAAGGCTGCCTGCCCCCGGGTACCTCACGTCAGCCTGCGCCACGGTGACCTCTCCCTGGGGGTCATTAAAAATACTTCTGTCGAGCAATTTCTTCTCCCTCCCCTCCTTTCTCCCCATCCCTGCCCCCGCCCAAGCTGGGCCGTCGCAGGGAGAGCGTTTGCATCAAACTGACAGGTCATTTACCGAGCAATTGACAGGAAGGAACTACCCCAACCTTCTTTAAAACCCTTCTGCTCCACCTCTTCTTCCTCCTCCTCCTTCTCCTCCTCCCCCTCGGTTGCACGTCTTGAACACCTTTAAACGAAATACAGCATTTTTGGAAAGAGCAGATAAAACCTTCCCATGCCACGGTCCTCATCTTTCTCTCTGTGAGAACCTGCTTTAATGTCTTCTCTTTGGCCACGGGTAACCTGGTGCCCAAGGCCTGCATGCAAAAGGAAACATTTTTTTATGGGAATCCAGGGATAAAACACAGACTACGAAGCTTTTTGCCTCCATAAGCATCCACCAAACTCCTCTGGGTGCCTGTGTGTACACATGTGCTTGGTTGAAATCCTGCTCATTTCTTTGTTTCAGTGTGTGGAGCTTTGAGGATGGTTGGCTGTGACTTCAGGTTCACATCAGGCAGGATCAGCCATGTCTCTAAGTAGCAACTTGGAAATACGGGAGAAATGCATGGAAATTCATAGGATTGAACCAAAACCCTAAGAAAGTGTACTAAAGTGCCATAGCTGGTGACTATGTTTACAGTGCATTTGTGTGTTGTCACTCTCTGAATATTAAAAACTCTGTTGTTCAAGAGAATTTTATTGTGACTACTGGGTAAATGAAGAGAGGCCATGGCTCTCATTGCTGGAGAAGTCTGTTCAGTTGGTTTGCATGCATGGCATTAGATTAGTGCAGAATGTTATATTATTAATTGACAAAGACATAATTTTGGTTTGAAAGTGGATTGCCAGTGTTCTGCAAGCTAAATAAACTCTCAGGGTTATGCCAAATGTTTTCTCGTAGCCATGGGGCCGCTAAGGAAAAAAACCTGATATTGCTATGTAAACAGTTGCAGTTTTTCACAACCAAACTGCTTTGTCAGAGCATCATTCTGGAAAGATTAATGGACTGAGGTCTCTATCTGCAGTGTGTAGGTGTTAAAATATAAATGTGATGGACAGCGAATTTTAGGTCCTTTTTAAACAGATCTCATATTTTACTAGGAAAACATGAAGCTTTGCTGAAAGGCGTGTGTCTGTTTTAAATCACTGCTCTGGGCAGACAGCAGCCAGGAGCTGAGAATTCCTCCCTTGTAGAGCATGACCATGTTCTTATTTGAGATGCATGTGTGAAGTAATGTTGACATCAGATCAGCCAGGATTTGAAGACATGATGTAAACTGCAGCAGAGTGACAATGAAGGAGACAAAGCCTTGCACCAGAAGCAGTGCTGCGTACGTGGAGCCTGTGTGTGTGCATACATGTGCCCCATTGCTCAGTGCCTGGATCACAACAGAACAGCCACCTGCAAATACTTTCTCCCTTTGCTCTTCCCATTGCTTCATTCACTAAACAGAATGATTTGTGGTTTGTGAGAGCAGAAGTAGCATTTGAGTAATCAAATTCGAGGCTGAAACTGTTGGGCAGCTGCCTTCTTACCTGCAAACCTTGCTAGAAAGGAGGGGACAGGGAGAAGCCTTACATGCACTAATAAATAGGAAGGCAGGAGTTATTTTGATACACGTGGAAAAAAAAATATTAACTCTGCTTTAAATAGTTGAGACCGTGCCACGTACAAGATGGGAAATCATAAACAAGTGGCAGATTTCCAGCACATTGTGGCATGTTTGCGTGTGACCAGCATACATATTTCAAACTCTGGACTGCCTGTGGCATCCTGCAGTGAAAATGAAAGTCGTGTTGCTATTGAAAAGGCGCTGTTTCAAAATTGGTGTATTGTGTGTGCTATTATGCTGTGGATGAGAAGCAGAGACCTGCTTTCCAGCATTTAAAGCCAATATTTTTTTTTCTTCTTTTCCTCTCTTTTGGCTCTTTCATTGTATCAGCGCATGTTTTCTGTTGCAGTGTCCAAAGCTTGCTTAGTGTCTTATTGTTCATTATTCCAAAAGTATCTGATAATATGTTATGCTGAGTGATTCTCAAAATGCTGATTTTCTTTCTCTTTAAAAACTAAGATTATTCTTTTAATTAATCTGGCAGAAATAGAATACAGCAGACGTAGGTTTTGTTGAGGATTATTTTAATCTCTCATATCATAATCTTTGTTTCTGTCAACACTCCTTTACCAACATCTTCTCAGAGTTAAAATGTAAAAATGGCTGTTACAAAGAAAAAACCCACAAAGATGAGAATAGCTCAACTCTTAATTAACACAGTTTGATTAAAGGGGCTGTTTTTAAAGTTTTGATAGATATAGTTTAGAAAATTAATAAAAAAGACACAGATGAGATGCTGTTGCTGCTTTTCCCTCAATAGACCCTTTTTCTTTACCTCTATTTTGGAAGCTCATCAAGCATCTGATTCTTTGTATATACTTCCATTTTAAGTTTCCAAAATTTTCAGTTATTTAAATAAACTTATAGTATAACATTGTACCCTCAGGGGGTGACAGATGTGGGCCAACTGATCTTTGCAAGCCTATCCCAAGGACGTAATGTTTTCCCTGTATTTACTTAGAAAAGCCACAAAACCTATATTCAAATGAAAGTTTTCCAGTTTTACAAGCATTTCATATTTATCATAACTTAGACTGAAACAAGAAGTAATCTTTATTTCCTGAGCTCTTTTGGTTGCATACACATGAATAGACAGGACTGTGAGGTTATTGGAAAAAATGTTAACATGCTTCACATGCAAAGACCCAAAACTGACTCACTGTTAATGCTTGTAGGGAGAACAAGTGGGAAAGAGATGGATGGTAGTCTGAGTAGTGAATTTTGTTTGTTTGTTTACAGAATTTCTGGTTTTGTACTTCTCGGCTGATTTGCTCCTTTGAAACAAGACAAAAAGCAAGTAGTTGCTATTGAAGTTAGTCAAGGAAGTCATAATCTACTTCTGCTTAATTTACTTGTTCTTTCCACTGAGGTACCAAGGAATGTCTATCATTTGGAGTCAAGAAGTTTTATTTGCTTAGTTGTTTTCTGTTGCTGAACTGTCTGAGAACAAAGTAATGCTGTACTAATACCACTAGAATATTACTTATTAGAAATTTAAGTGAAAATATGAAATCAGAGTAATGCTGAGTGTTTCTGTAAGAAGTTTTTTCATTCAGTAACCCACAGGTTCATGCCTGAGGACAAACATTAAAAGACACTTCATCTGTATAATGATCTATCAGGAACAGCAAATGCTCCTGGGATCAAAAAAGAGAATCCCCACTCAATGCTACTGATGTCAGCAGCAAACCTCTGGTTGTCTGCAGCAGAGCTTGGATTTCCCTCCTGGACTAACTCCAGTTAGGCAATGGATTTCTAGCACTGTAACCAAGTAGAGCATTTTCAGACAGTCTGTGAGCTTGCATTCTTCATAGGACATAAAGCAAAAATACCACAGGGTTGAACCCTAAGTCTGAGAGCTTTATGTCACTGTAGGGGTTAGTAAGGTGCTTTGCAAGGAAATATTCTGTAGAGCAGGAGAGGAGGTGGTCACCTCTCCCACATGCTGTCCCAATTCTGTTTGGCATCTGCAGCAGCATACCATGGGGCATGAAATCAGTGCAAGGAAACCAGTGGAAAACTGCTACAACAAGCCAGAGAAGCAGGGTTTTATAGAATTTTTTCATAAGCAGCTTTTCCCCCCTACATAAATGACATGCCTGACCTTCTTGTCTTTCACTGAGCACTCTTAAACTGTCAGACAGGTATATTTCTGTTTTAAAGAGAAAGCTCTTTTCTCTTCAAAACTTCTATGACTCACAACACCATAGAGAATAAGGAGAATATTGCCTGTCCTTCCTTGGGATGATTGTCAGGGTAATGAGAATGAAAGGTAAAGATAAAAATGAAGAAAGCTCAAAACAATTTATACAAAGTCACGATTACTAGAGTAATTCTGACATTAGAATCACAGATTCAACAAGGTTGAAAATGACCTCAAAGATTACTGAGTCCAACCTTTGACCAAAAAGAAGTAATTCCTGTATATTAAAATCTGAAGCAAATCTCTGGTAACGCATATGCTTGTGATTTCATATCAGCACAAAAACTACAGTTCCTGGAGCAAACTGATATTTCCACTGAACCTTTCCAGTCTTAAAGTGTATGATGAGTTTAAAGGTAAGAAGGGATGTATTTTCCTAGATGTCACTCAAGTTTTTTGCTACAAGGCTTCTAGTTTATGCCCAGCAGTAAGATTTTCAGCCTTGATTCTGGAAAGAGCTAAGCATGTCTGTAGCTTTATACACACACACACATTTCTATACACACATCATATTTTAAACAAACAAACAAACAAACAAAGTTGACAACAAAACTCTTAAAGGCTTTAACAGTAGAACAGCAGTTTCCCAAAGCTGTACATTCACATAATTGCATCGGAGTCCAAAGTTATGGTCAGTGTATAAAGTTAAAGGTCATCAAAACTCTTTGCAGGATTAAGTGCCTTTGATGTCAGCTCTAGTAAAAACAAGACATTTAATAATTAAAGGTATCAAAAGAGGTTTGAACCAGTATATATTTTTCCCACATATATCTAACTTGTGTAAATGGCATTAATAAGGAAAGCTCCCAAGATTACTCGAAGTGTAACAACTTTATAAAAGTTATATTTTCCTTTTCAAAAGTGAGCACTTTATGCATGCACTATTATTTACCATGTGTATCTTCACAGTACCTACAGAAATCTCAAATACAGATCTTGTCAGAGATCCTATAACAAGGTCATAATCAAAATATTCCAATTACAGATGAAGGAATAGGCACTTTGTAGCAATATAAAAGAAAATCTGTTAAGAAAAACAGAGAACATCGAGTTTAAATGGTGTTGTGGAGAAAAGTTAGCTTGGATCATGATGATAGTGATGATAATAATCATAATTATTATAATTACCACCACTGGAAAAACAGTGGAATTTTGTGAGGAAAAGAAAACTAGAAAGGGAAAGCAGCAATCCAACTCCAAAGTCAGTCATGGTGAAAGAACACAGGGGTGCGGTAGGCACGTGGAATGGATATTCAGACGAGTGGAAGAGAAAGTTGAAAATACCATTCTTTAAGCCTTTTATTATTAATTGAAGCTGCGGCATTACCTGGACTTAGATCACGGTCCTTTATACTAAGCTATTCGAAGCAAAACCCAAAGGGAAAAAAAATCCAGCCCAAACCCCAACTTTGAAAGTCCGGAGTGCAACCCGCGAGTTCCCGCGCGGTGAGGGGGAACCCAGCCCTTCCCCTGGCAGGAAGAAAACTGCAAACCCTACCAAAGGGAAAGGCAATAACCCCAAATCCGCGCTGCCGGGGGGGCCGTGTGCGTCTGCAGCCCTGCGGTGACGATGCCGCTTCTCTCTCCCCCTCTCCCGGCAGAAGCTGGCGGTGCTGGTGGGCAGCGGAGCCGGCGGCAGCGCCGAGCCCGGCGTTGTCCCTGCTCTCCTCAAGGTTCCGGGCGGCGGCAGCCCCGGGCACAGCCCCGGGCACAGCCTGCCCATCGCCGCGCTGCCCTTCGCCATGGTCACGGCCACCCTGCACGGCGGGATGGGCGCGAAGCCCCCGCAGAACTCACCCCTCGGTCCGCAGAGCACGGCCAAAGTTGTGGGTGCCCAGGTAGGGCCGGGAGGAGGGAAGGGTGGGGGCCCGAAGGAAAGGAGGCAGGGAGGGATGGATGGGGGCCGGGAGGGAGCGGGGCGGCGCTGGGGGCTCTGCCGCGGACGGGGCGCGGGTGGGTGGCCCCAGGTGGGAGGTGTGAGGGGGCTCCGGGCCCGGGGGGAGACCTGTCCCTCCATTCCAGTGCTTCGGGGTGCAGGAGCAAGGAGAGATCTGTCCTTCTATTCCGGAGCCATCGGGGTGCGGTGCTCGCCCCGCCGGCCTGCAAAGGGGAGAGGTTCCTGCTCCGGTGCTGAGCGCTGTGCGTTCCGGAACCTCGTGTGGCTCGTCCTCAGCTGCCTGTGGCCGCGTCTGTGGTGCCGAAGCACTTCTTAAACCTCACAAAGTTTACGTAGAGAAATGCTTGCGGGGTGCAGGAGCTCCTGGCTGTGTGTGCTGGCGTTTCGAGTCCCCGCAGTGCGGGGCTGGGACCTGCCCTCGCTGAGGCACAGCGGGGCGGGCAGGATGTTTGCCTCCAGGTCCAGATGCATACACGTGTTTTATGTTTATGTTCATGGTAATTAAAATATAAAATAAATGGACTTAGTGAAAGGAGATCAGAAGGGGAAGGGGTGCTGTTTGTTCGCTGCACACCATGTTTTGTGCAGTTCATTAACAGAGAAGATTAAGATCTGACTTCAGTCATGCTGTGTGTGTCAGGAGAGGGAGGTGATGCTGATGAAGTTGAAACGTGACAAAGCTTTTCCAAAACTTTGTAGAAGAAGGTGTAAGGTATAATTGCTCACATGGGAAATGAGGATTTCTTTTTTGCTTTCTGCATACAGGGGCTGTGTTAGTCTGTGTTGGCATTTTTTTGTACTCTGATTCCCCTTCGGAGGCTTATGATATGAATCTCTAATAATCAGGAAAGGAGAACCTGGTATGGATAAAGGCAGCAGGCAAACTATACCTGAAGATTTTTGTAAGCCAAGATTATGTTGGAATGCATGAGGCTTTTTAATACCAAGGAAGCCCTTTCCTAAACACCATAGGGGGCATGACTGTCACCTACTGCATCCACTAACATATGGAAAGCAATCCAATCACTTTGGAAACCAAACTGTCCTGTCACCTTTTCTGGAGAAACAGTTTCTGTTTAGCTGTTACACTGAAGTATCTGTCTGGGGAATTGGATTTTGAATATCCATTATGTATTTCATGCTGGGTAATTTCCTTTTTGGAAGGTATTGTTTATGCTTTATTGAAAATAAACTTGATGGTATCCTAGTAGATATTTCTTAGAGTCCTGGAAAATAACTATATAAATGATAATAATATGAAAGATAAAAGTTTCAATATTACAATGGTCTATCATTTTGTGAAGGACTATCTTTTACTGTTACTGTCAGGAGCCATTGGAAGAAAAGAATCAAAGCAGTGAGGGAAGAAGCTTGACATACAATTTAATGTGTTTAGACCAAACAGTGAAGCAACAGTCCCAGATGCTGGAGAGCAATATGAGTTAGAACTCATTTGGCTGCAAGTTTTTCACTTCTTGAGGAGTTGTTGGAGGAAGATTTTCTAACCCACTGTGGTGTTGAATAATCCATGCTCCTTCCCTTTAATCCTTTCAAAAGGGCAAATGAGTCCCAGTCCCACCTTCCACATCCCCAGGCATGCTGGGCTCAGTGGTGTATTGCAGCCTGCTGGAGCCAAGCCCTGATGTTCCTGCAGGTTTCTATTTTATATGCTTTTAAACCTGAAGCAGTATTTGTCCTGGCATTGCAACTCTTCCTTGCAAGGAGCAGCTTCATTTCAAGCAGAGGCTTGCTGTTGTTGGAATAGCATGGGAATGTTGACCAGCATTTGGGGTTTGCCTTGGTTTTGCTAGAGGAAAATGTCTAGTGTTTCTTTCAGAGATGTCTTCACACTGCAAGTTTTCAACAAGTGTAGTTTTGTGATTTAGTATCTCTGATTATGTTTGTAATTTATGAAGGAAGAACCGAGGAGTGGCAAGTTTCTAAACCAGAGGACTGTAGTAGTTTTATCTGTTTGAGGACAGTCAAGCATGGATAGAAACAATAAGAAATCTTGAATGACAAAAATAAAAAATGCAAGCTGACCATTGCTCCTAAACTGTCATCAAGCTTAGTGACGGATTGCATGTGAATTATCACTCCTCTACCCAAATTAAACTTGTTTTGCAAGATTTATTTTTCTGGGAAAATAAAAAAAAAATCTATTCTTGCTTCATGCTCAGTATTCTTGATTGTTCCTGGAGTGTTAATCATGAATCAATAATAGTAACACCTTAGCTACAAGCACTGTAGTGTCGGAGGGAAATTTCATTGCTGACATTTATTAATAAGCATTTACTATGTCTTCTTTTTGGGCTCCTTTGGAGTGTTGTTACTGCTCAGTAAAGTTGTGTGGGTTTTTTTCCTACAGAAATGTATGTAGTCTGTAAGATGGAGGAGAATAAATGTCTGCAAACTGGGCTAAGATGGCAAGCTAACAGTTGTAAATGAGATTACTGGTGTGGTGTAGCCTCTCCTTCTGTATCTGCAAAGTGAGGGAAAGGGTGAGGGCATGAAATGTAATGTTATAAGTATCTAAACAGTGGTTTCTGCTTGAAAGTATTTAGAGTATCAGGATGTGTATGTGGTCCTTGTCTCATGTGATATCTAGCAAGAAGAATGAAATGCTAAATGAAACTCAGTAGAAAAAAATAGGGTATCAAACACTATCTAAATACAGAACTTTCAAATACAGATAGGATTAAATGTAAGTTTGTTACAGAAATTTCATTTGGGCAGCTGCAAGTCAGCGCTTTCATTTTAGGCTGTTGTTTACCCAGCAGATTTTTAAAGTGATTTTGAAATGTTGTTGACTTAATGGAAGCCATGCCTGCATTGGAAAAAGTATCTAAGTAAATAAATGCATAACAGATGCTAAAGGATTGTTTAGGTACATATCACATGGTTTATTAGAAGCAGGATATATTGTGAGATTGAAAAGGATTGAAAAGTGTAAGCACTGGAAATGGTGAGCTGCAGGAATCAGTGCTGGGTCTACACTGTTCTCTGGCAGCCTTTCAGTGTCAGTCCCACGTGTGAAGAATGACTGATGGAGCTGCACTGATGCAAGGGTACAGACAGGGATATCATGAGTGGATTTCTTGCTCCCACTTCAAGACATGAAGCTTTGAGCTTCATTTGTATGATCTGGAGCAAGTTGTGTTGGCTAAAACAGAATTTTACTGGCATAAGCTGAATTTTGCTGGCATATGATGAATATATATATGATAAGTGTACTTTGCTTTTAGAGAATTTCTTGTGCTGTTGTGTAGAGAGAATGACCTGGAGCTACTGGATAGTCAATGGTATGCCTGTACCTACAACATACTTTGGTATAAAGAGATTTTTATATAAGCCTCTCAAATTTTATTTTTATTGTAATGATATTTGTGTGCTATTTAGCCTTTTCTATCCTTACCACCATTTCCTGACTGAAAGCAAGATCTGAGGTTGCTTTGCTGAAGGACAAAGTCCCATCTGCTGTGCTGGAAGAATGTACCCTGTAAAGAAAATGTCCCTCTGCTGCCTTCTCATTCTCTTCTGACTGGGAAAACTGTGGGCCAGCAGTCATCCCAGGGTCTAGTTTGGGGAAATCAGAAAGCCTTTTGGCTGTTGGAAAGACAGTTGGATCAGGCAGTATTGGGAGCACAAGCAGGGAGGGAATACTGCTGTCAGACCCCTTGGCTGCCTTTCAAGATCTGTAGTGAAAGGCAAAAGTGCTGGAAGGGCATGTCAGCACTGGGCCATGGAGCACCAGGACACACACACAGGGTGTCTGGAACTCACTGGCATCTGTCTCCTGATACTCTGTGCAACTCTTACAAAACACCTTAGCAAGGCCCTGACTCCCTGTCCATCCTGACTCCACAAACAGCACCAAACCTACCTGCTGCTCCCCTCTGTACTTCCCTTCCCACACAGGTATTCCCTGGGTCAGCTGGAGAAAAATCTGGCAGCTTCCCCATGCACATGTACCCTTGTCCCGAGGCTTTTCTGTTCAGAGGGGTTCTTTCAAAACAAAATACAGTATGAGCATTTATTGTGCTATAAATTCTTGGTAAGGTAGTAAACTGTTGTCCACAAATGCTTCATTAACTCCTCAGCTCACAGAACTACTTGTGTCCCTGTTCCCACTGAGCAGACAACACTGGTATCCTTTTTTTTTTTTTCAGGAAATATGTCTTTTATACATGTAGGAGGATGCTCATATATATCTATTAGTTATTGGTATATTCAATTTACCAGAAAAAAAAATGCATCCTGGAACTTCAGGAACATAGTTTTGCCTACGATGGCCATTTTTCAGAATAATGTATTTGTAGAATGATTTATTACCTTTCTCTTCACCATCCTACTTTGTGTGCTTCACTGTGCTCTTTGTAAAAGTACTTCCTCCATAACTGGAAATCTGCCTGTGCATATGACTAAGTCTTTCTGGGTTTTATTTATTATTTGTATTGCAGCAGTACTTACAGGTTTTATTTATAGAGGTATTTATTGGTTATGTGGCTATATATAGCTTTATTTTTTCTAGAATCCATGTTACTACAGTGCTTGAAAACATGACATTAACATAGTTAATTTATCCTCACAATATGGAGTTAGTTATTATTACATGTTTTACTGTGGGAAAACTGAGAAATAAAGGATTCACTTATGCTGATCCCTTTGTGCTTCTCCATAGGAAGCTCACAAGGGCTGCCTTAGGCAGGATCTCTGTATTGACAGCCACACTACAGGCCTTTTTGGTGATTTTGAGAATGCCTCAGACATGTCCATGCTGCACATGGCATCCTTGGGAATGAGAGCTGTCCAACAAGTCCTTGGATCATTCCCTGGCCCCCTTTAGCCTTTGCTGTAGCTCTTTTTGCATCTGCCTCATGCTTCTTCCTCATCCATATAGATCCACGTGCTGAAATGCAGGTGAAAATGATAACTAGTGGGAACAAGTAAGGACAAAAGAAAGATCCAGAGGCTCCATACAGATCTAGGGGAGGGGAAAAATAAAGACATTTTTCTATGGATTATGGCAGCCTTGGTCACGTAGGCAATCACCAGAGCACCAGCATTTGCTGGTGGCATCAGAGTCTGTGATTGCCAAAAATCATTTGTGTTTCTGGACTCCGTGGCTCTTACTGTGTGTTACAGCTGGTGTTCAGTTGTTCAGTTGTATTTTTCTTCAGAACTGTGTTGGTCAGTGATGGCTGAGGAATTTCAAGATATTGAAGAGATTTGTTGAGGGCTTACCTGAGCTTTGTTTTACTGGGCACTATGTTGGCTTCTGGATGTCTGTGCTGGAGGAACAGAGCGATGATTGCTCTGTGTGGGTAACAGTTCCTATTGACTTTCCCTAAATTGTTCTGGGTTTTATGGTTTTCAAATGTGAAAGAGAGGTTGGGTTTCCTGCTGGGGCCTAATTAGGGCTCTGAGCTTTCTGCTTTTGGTGGTCTATGAGAGTAACCTGGTGTGGTAAAAGTGTTCTGTTCAAAATAACAACAGAGGAGAAAACTCCACAGAAGGCCCAGTGGCGTGGAGATTTTGAACAGGTGAGTACTGACCATGCCATCATGGCCTCAGTTTCATACACCAGAGCTGTTGTGAACAGAGGAATTCTCAAGTATAGTTCTATTAGAGTGTACCTTCAGGAGATATGTGAAAATGTAGAATAGGAGAGGTGACCTGGCCAAATTAAATTAATAATAATAATAATAAAGAAAAGCACTCAGAGAGCATGAACCCCAAAGATTCACCACTCCACTCACCATCCAGTGATCAATTCTTGCCATTGGGGCTTAAGTTTTAACTTTACCATTAAGATGTTGTAAAGAGCATGGTAATTTTAGGAAATGGGTTACAGAGTGTATGCAACAGATTCTGGTTATATCTGCACCCTCTTAGTTGCAGTTTATTAAGGGAGGTTAATGAATTTACTTCATATTTAAATATGGGTATCTAAGGGCAGGATTTGGCCTTACTACTCATATATACAGCATAAAAGCATTTTAAAATTTGTATTTCTTGCTAAATAGCATAAAATTACACCCTTTCAGGTTAATTAAACCATTTCTCAGTGCTGGTTGCTGTTGATGGTATATTTAAATGTCAGATTCACAATAAGCACTTTTGCTTCCTGATGATAAATGGCTTCCTTTTAAATATCCCAGATATACGTATATGGTCAATGTATCTAAAGCATGTGAATTTCTGCTCTGCTCAATCTGCATTTCCATGTGGGTCTACATTAGGGTTCAGACACCCAAAGATAGAATAAAGACTCTCAGGAACTGAATAAAACCTCATTAGGCCCTATATGGTATTCCTTACACAACCAAAACTTTCCAGTGAGGGCAGCAGAATATTCAGCAGGAAAGGATAAGTAAAAGTGGACTTACATTGGACAAGGAAAGGATAAGTAAAAGTGGACTGTCTGATACACTGCTGTAAAAATCTAAGAGCAACTTTACCAAATTTGTTTCTGTGGGAACTGGCAAACCATCACCCTGCTGGAAGAAAATTAATGACCAGGGAATAATTGCGAGTCCCAGTTTTTGGAGACCAGGTCGTGGTTGTTGTCTGCAGCATTTGTGTCATTGAACATCCCATCTGCAGGTCCATGTGCAGTGGGGTGTAGGAATGGATATGCTGCTTAAGTATTTATGGAATGAATTTTCTTCCTGTGAGTTTCTGGGAAGTGTCTACTAAGGAACACAAGCACAAGGAGATTAACTGAAAACTACTTTAGTTTTGTCAGTGATTCCTGGTCCTGCAGAAGAATGATGGAGCTGTCAGCACGTTTGTATGTCTAGTCCTTATAGCCAGAAGTACTTCATTGTCCTGTCTATAGAGAACCAAACAGAAGAGGCCAGGTTAAAGGAGGGAAATGCAATTGCTCCAATTTCATGCCTTTTCTTGGGAGCAATTTTAACTGCCTGTAGAAGAAAGTCTAAAAATTTGGGAATATAAAAAATTTAGAAGTGTGGGCAGCAGGGGAGGGGGGGATTCTGCCCTTCTGCCCTGCTCAGGTGAGACCCCACCTGCAGAGTTGCCTCCAGCCCTGGGGTCCCAGAACAGGAAGGAACATGGAGCTGTTGGAGAGGAAGCACCAAGATGATCAGAGGGATGAAGCAGCTCTGCTGTGATGAAACCCTGGGAGAATTCAGATTGCTCAGCCTGGAGAAGAGAAGATTTGGGGTGACTTAATTGTCTGAAGGACCCAACAAGGAAGGTGAAGACAGAGTTTATACCAGGGTCTGGAGTGACAGAACAAGAGAGAATGGCTTCAAACTGACAGAGGGCAGGGTTAGATGAGATATTGGGAAGAAATTTTTCCCTGTTAGGGTGGGTGAGGCCCTGGCCCAGGTTGCCCAGAGAAGCTGTGGCTGCCCCATCCCTGGAAGTGCCCAAGGCCAGGTTGGATGGGGCTTGGAGCAACCTGGGATAGGGGAAGGTGTCCCTCCCATGGCAGAGGGTAGGATGGGATGAGCTTTAAGGTCTTTTCCAACCCAAGCCTTTCTGGAAGTCTGTGATTCTATGATATATAGGCATTCCCCTTATGGAAGTTTCTGTGTTATTTTCATACATCCTTATTATATATATTACCCATACAAACAAAGTTTTGAGTCCCTTGTTCTAATGCTGAGAGTTTTTAGCCCATTATTGTTTTGACGTTAATCAGAGTAGCTCCCATGGAGAGCTCTGATTCACTTCAGAAAAGCAAAGAACACTCTAAAAATGATAATACACTGTAGCTATTTCATTGTAATTGGAGGCTGTCTGTGCTTCACAGAAATTACTGGGCAAGCATTCCTGAAAATGTCAGAATTTTCAAGTTAGTTCTATTTAAAATGGGGGAACAAGAATGTGAGGGGATGGATAGAAAATTTGAGGGCTGGATGATTCACACTTGAAGTGCAGCTTGTAATAGTGAAAGATGATCAACTTTGGGACTGGTGAAATCATCTCCTAGGTCTTTTTCTAAATTATAGGATGCATAAACAGGTCTACTTATTCTACATGTGCTGTTACTTTAATAAGAGGCACCACTTTAGGAAATGAAAGGCTTTGGAATATTGCCAAATGTCTTAGCTCCATTTCTTGTCTAAAGATGGGATTTGCTCATTATCTACAGAGTCTGTGGGATAGTTGAATAATTTGCAGGATTTGTTTGATACCAGACTGCAAACCTTGTATTTATCTTCTTTCAATGTTTATATTGCAAATACAGACATGGTAAGATTTCCTGTTGGTGTTCTAACAGTATCAGGATTTGGCAACTGGTCTACTACTAATCTCACAATTGTGCATTTGTGTATATTGAAATTGATTGGAAAACTGTATCAGGAAATACTGATCTTCAGCTACATGTATAAATGTGGAGGGATTGGGGGGAGAGATGGGAGAGAGAGTAGATGCTGTAAGTACAGAGTGGTGACGAATACTCAAGTAGTAAATAGAAATATCTTAGAAGTCATTCCTGACAGTAATAAAGGCAGCAATTTTATTTCATCTGTGGATAATAAACTTGTTTCACATTGCAGTATAAGTGGCATTTATGTTATATTAATATTTATTAGTACTTATTGATGTTAGGATTTAGTTGTTCTCTTTTCCTCACATCACAGCCATTTTATAAAAATTCAAGTTAAATTGCTACACAATAAGCAATTAAAAGTGTTTGTGTGTGTGAGAGAGAAGAAAGTAATCTGTGTGTGGAGATATTCCTACAGAGGACAGACCCTTCCTGATGAGGAATCTAGAGAGTTGTGCTCAGATGATGGAGTTCTGTTTGCACTAGCTGAAGATTTGGCTCTTTGAATGCATATTTCAACCCACAGGCACTGTTTTGCTGTTCATATCAGAGTGGTTTGCATGGGTTTCCTGCCTGTTAATGGGGTGTTTGTATATCCCTTGCTTTGGCTGTGGGCAGTGCCCCTTCAGGAGTGAGATTGTGCACTATGTTCAGTGGCCTTTCTGTGTGACATGTGAAAGATTGCCAACTTGGAGGATAATGTGAGTCAGAAAGTGCCTGATCCAAATTTAACCAACTTTGTTCCTCTCTAAATTTAGAGAATAGCTGAATGGCAAGACAGATATATTTCAATTTCCATCAGTGACAAGGACAGAGTGTTGGCGGATGCCTGTTAACAGCTATAGCGTGTGTTTTTGATACTCATATATGTGTGTATGGGTGGGAAAGGACTAGTTACTTTTACTTATCATGAGACTGCTTCTTCTTTGACTGCTTTTAAATCACTCTTGGGCTTGATGTTTCTTCCGTGCAGATAATTCTTGTGCAGATGGTACGCTGTGGTCTTGAGTCATGTTTTTGCCCTCTTGAGTAGAAAGGCTTTCATTGGATTTGGATTTTTATCATTATGAAAACTGAAATATAGACCCTTTTAAAATAAGGCAGGCACCAGGCAAGGTAAGGCAAACCAGAATTCTTTCTGTCGATCTTACAGTCAGGCTTCAATGTCTATAATTTCAGAAAACGGTTTCAAGTTTATCCTCCATTTGAGCATTACCCTGAGTTAACATGTGTATAATTCACATGTCTTCATCAGGATTAATCATATCTATGTATCAGTTTGTATTTACCTGGTTTTCTGTTAAGATTCTGTTAATCTTTTTGACTGTTCTAATTCTTTAGCCAAATATTGTCCTTGGAGATTTGACCACTGAGAGCAAGACCATGTCCCCACTGCTTTTGTGCAAGGCATTTAGTTAATGGGTATGGCTGTTTGTCTGGGGGGTTTTCTCTGTAATGTCTTTATTATGGACCTCTGTTCAGCCTCTTTTTCTTGTTTTATTTTATTAGGACCCCAGTTCAGTGACTTGTGTCATCAAAGTTGCATGTGTAGTGATGGATTGTGATATTACAAACAATTTGATTGTTGCATCCCTCACTGAATCAAACAGTGAGACTGGCTGGATTGGAGATATGTTCATTTTTATTTGCAGGATCGCTGCAATAGCAGTGACTGAATAGGTAATACCAGAATGTGCATGACAGCTTTGATAGGATTTAAGCAATGTTGTGTTTCCTGCAGTTTGCTGAATTGGTAGTGATGAATTAAAGGTCTTACCTTAACTGTTTACTATCCTTCTGGGTGTGAAATAAACCCACAAGTCAGCATTGTTTGATTTAATATAATATTAATTTTTCTTTGAATAATATCTTAGTACACTAAGATATTTTTTAAAGAAAGATATTGTAGCATAGTAGTAATAAGAATACTGTAGAAATTTGGCAGGGATACCATGATTTTTGAAGACTGTATATGGTAATTAGTTAGCATTTGCTCTAATGAAACCCCACAACCCAATGTGCTGATTTCACATTTTCTTTAGAGTGAAGCATTACAATTTTCATTTTCCCTCACACTTGTCTTTTCAAAATACAAGCCAGTCATCTAAATTCTGTCAAAATGTGTAATTTTTAGCCTTTCCTGTAATATGGGATATTAGATATTGCATTTGTTATTATTGCTAGAAAAGCCCAACCTTCCTAGTAAGTATGAGTAGATAAAAAGCTTCAGGTTTCTGCTGTGTTTGTGTTCTTAAGTGGGTTCCAAGGCCAGGGTAAGTGGCTTTGAACCATCACTATGATGGCTCAGAATTGTCAAGCCTTGAGGAATATGACTAACTCTCATTCTTCTAGCCTGAATCCAGAAATTAGAACCAGAATTAATTTATATCTTGGTGTATCGTGATGTGTTTCCATTTCAGTAAGGTAGAGTTTATTAGTCTTAATAATAAAGTATGTCTCAGCAAGTTCTATGAGCTTTGTCAAATTTGTGAGTTTGGAATATCTCCACTGAAGTCAGGTCTAGAGAAGCTGAAGAATTAGTCTACAAGATATATCACTAGCATGTCTTTAATTATTTTCCTAATGTCAGTACAATAGGCTTGGCAAGCTATTAGTGATTTTTGTTGTTATTATTATTACTATTCCGTTTTCTTTGAAAAGGGGTGTTTAATAAAAAGAAAAACCCATCAGCTTCTTGACATGTTCATCCTATTTTTTACATCTTTTCAATTTGCAGTATGAGGGTGTAGAGTGTACAGAACTTCCATATCTGCATGCAGAAGATAATTGAGTAGCTTTCCTTACCAACATTCAGTTTTGTGACCAATGACATGGTATAAATAACCCTGTTTGAGTAAGAGCCACTCAGTCTAAGAAAGTATTGGCCATTTCATGCTGTAAGAGTTCTCTTTGTAGCTTCCTGGCAATCATTTTGGATTTAGGATATCTTTTGAAGAAAGATCTTTTTACAAGGTCATACAGTGACTAGACAAGGGAAAACAGCCTCAAACTGACAGAGGGCAGAATTGGATGGGATATTGGGAAGAAATTCTGCCCTGTGAGGGTGGCCAGGCACTGGCCCATGTTGCCCAGAGAAGCTGTGGATGCCCTATCCCCAGGAGTGTCCAAGACCAGGTTGGATGGGGCTTGGAGCAACGTGGCCTAGTGGGAGGTGTCCCTGCACATGGCAGGGGGTGGAATGGGATAAGGTCCCTTCCAATCCAAAACATTCTATGATTCCGTGATTGTCCAATTTAAAGAAAAATTAAAAGAATTTTAAATAATTTTAAAAATTTAAATAATTTAAAGGGGAAAAAAAGGAAGAAATTCCTCTGTTCTGTCTCTGGGAATGACGTGGTTGAAGTCCTGATCTCTTCAATGGTATCCTTATGGATAACACTCAGACTTTCATTGGGCTAAGACTCATGAAGGTCTGTGGCTCTGCCTCCATGAAGACTTTATTGTTGTACCATCTGATTTGCACAGTAGGCAAGCTCAAAGCACGACGTATTTTCTCTCTCTGTCTTTTATTCCTAGCAGAAGAGATTTAGACTAGATCTTTGGAAGAACTTCAGTGCTGAAGTGCATCTGGCTGCCTGGAGCTCAAAGATCCTCAATTGCTCAGCAGCATTCAGGCCTGGACCCAGGTGAAGTCCAGGGATTTCTCTATTCCTACCAGTCATATTCCAAAAAAATGCTGGCACTGGGGCATTGTAGGAGCTGCTGTCATGTGAACAAGGCAACCAGAGCACTGATTGGAATTGTTGGTTCTCTTTTCCCCCAAGTGTCCTCTAAGCCACTGGACCAGGAAACCACATCCTTTCTTCTGTTGCTGACTAATTTAGCAGAAAAACTTGGAAGAAGAGTATTTAAGTATGTTCTCCCAAGTATGTTCTGATAGTTAAATGATTCAGAGAGCCATGTGTGAGTGTAGGATCAGAAATCTTCCTACTCTGAAGTAGGTGGTTGGACTCCCAAGAAACTGGTTGAAGGAAGAGATGGGAAGGAGAAGGAAAGGAAAGCACAGCTTTTGTGGAGTATGTTTTGAATGAAACTGGTTAACCACAGGTTAGTCTCCAGGGGCTCAGGGAGGTGAAACTCAGTGGGAATGAAGCAGGTCTCCTCTTTCAGAGCAAAGTACAAACACGTGGTATCAGTAGTGCAGCAAAACACATCAATGCAGCATCTCAGGAAGGAAAGGAGATTTTCTACTTACTAGTTCTAAAATTTCCTGGCTCTGTCATTGAAAGGAAGCACTGGTGTTCACTTTGGTATGTTATAACTCTGGGAAAGTATTATGTGTAATATATTTTGTTCTGAAAAGTATGCATATGTAGTCACATATATATACATATATAAATATATCTGAATATATTTATGAATTTATTTATATAAGCATAAATTTACCAAATCCTTTTACTATCTGAACATAAAAGAACAGCCCTTTTATTTGGATTATCAAAAAACCAATTACACTTGTAAGTGAATACTCTAGAGTTTATCACCCTCCAAAACTGAATATGGCTGTTTTCTTTTACTAGAAGGCAGGACCTACATAGCAGTATCTGCAATGATTTTTCACAGCTGCAGTCCTAGAACTATGCAATACCAAAGTTAGGAATTCAATGGCAATGGTAATTCCACCACATTGTGCTAAAGCAATATTTTCCATAGGGTTTTGTTGAGGGATAAGTAGCTTAATAATTTCTGAGCAGTCTGCCTAAAACTTTTATAATGCATGCTTATGGGATGTACTGCACATCCAAGTTAACATTTGCTGAGAAAGTTGCTGCTTCCTTTTTTTATCCTAACAAGCTATATTAACTGCATAGTTTTAAAATCAGTCATATTTATACATGTTTTATATGAAATTCAGGCAAAATTTTATTGTACTTTCCCCAAGTTCTATTCTCAAGGAAGTAACTTTTGGTACCAACATCCAGTTATTATGGCTGAACTGATATAATAGCTTCTTTTGTCAAAAAAGTTTGGAATTGCCATTCCATTTTCTTTGTGGGTTTTGTGTTTCCCCCCTGACCCTTATTTTTCTCTGCCACCATAGCTAAGAAACATTGCTTTTCCCCTTGTCTTTATTCTGTTACTTGTTGGATAATTTCCTAAGCAAATTCAGCTTTCTTCTGCTTAGCTAATTGGATTAGCTTAGCTCAGGCCTGACAAAAGGTACTGTCTGGAGCAGGCAGTTTTGTCACCTCAGGTTGTCACTTCCCTCATGTTTTCCAGTTCTTCTGAGTGACAGAAGAACACCTCACACTCAGAGCAAAGAGTACAAAAGTAGCTCTGAGCCCAGTGGGTGCTGAGGTGGAATCATATGGAATTCTAATTTTTCAGTAGTTGCTAGTAGGCTGCATGGGCCATCCTGATAGGTGAGGATTCCTAAATCACTGAGGGATGATGGTCATTTCCTCCTTTATTTTTCATCCCCTTGGCTTCCCTTTTCATGCTGTAACCTTCATATCCTGCAGCTGTGGTAGGACAGAGGTGCTTTAGTATCTGCTGGGTCTGTTGAAGAATTTCACTCCTGCCTGAGCTCACTTGAGGGAGAGGTGTGAAACTGCTTTGTGTGACACTGTTCATGCATTTTCCCTTTACTTGGGAATATTTCTGCAACCTGTGAACACAGACCAAGTAATTTGAAAACATTAGTCATTAAAAACCACATCAGCCTGGAACAGTTGAATAGTTAAACAGCAAACCTTTTATGAATCATCTGAGCAAGAGACTATAGGTGTGAACACAGCTGCTGAGTCTTGCTGCAACTCATTGACATTATGCTCATTTGTGCAGGAGGTAGAGACTTAATTAGTTAAATATGGTTTCTGAATAAAGGCTACAAATCACAGAACAGGTATGTGCATGCTAATGCATTTGGTACACCCAAACTTTCTTTTTCTTTTTTATTTTCTTTCAATTCAGAAATTTAGAGTGGGATCTAATGCCTTTGGAAAAAATCCTGATAAAAATATTTTTTATATATATATATATATATATATAAAATTTGTTTTTATAATACATGTAGAAATAATTTATAATTCTTTTGATTTAAAAAAATGATGCATTAAAAAAACTACTGCCCGGTAAATAATATGGTGCAAACTGTGTTTAGGAATAGGCATTTGGCACAGCTGTTTCCTTGTGTAAGTATTAAGCAGGATTTCTGAAACGGGGAAAGATGTGGACTGTGTTCATTGTCTTTTCCCTTGGCCAGAACACATACCTACAGTGTGTCCAGAGTTTGTATTTTTCAGTGCACCTAGATGGCAATGTGCAAGTGGCAAGAAGTAGAGATAGTGCTCTGAAAATCTTATGGTAAAAGCAGAGATAAATTGGGTGGTGCTCTGAAAAGCCTGAGAGCCACAGGAAAAGCAGCACATTGATTGCTTCATCTCTGCATATTCTCTTCTGATACCTGCATGGGCTGTGATACCACCTTGGGCTTCCCTGCAAATGAGTGGTGATGAAAGGGATGAGTACAAAAACCTCGACAGCAGCTAAGAATTTGGTTTTCAAATCAGGTGTGGAATTTAAGGTGGTACTTTGCCTCCTATTGCCTGTGGGTACCCCCATGCAGAGAGAGCTGTTCCAGGACAAAAGTCCAAGCCGTTGTTAATTGGCTATAAGGAGAGTTGGTTTAAACTGTATTTTTGGTGCCCAAAGAAGGGATGGTTTCAAAACTATTGATTTCAAAAAGGCAACAGGACACGTATTTCCAATTGTCTACTTCATAACAATCATAAACTGCACATGAACATGATTAATGAATTCTGACTAAAGGGAGAGGATCTGGGGAGAACAAACACTTTTAAAACCTGTAAAATAAACCTTTACACTTCTATGAAATTCCAATCAAATTACTGTTAACACAAAATATGTGTCTGAAATAACAGCCTCGTTAGAATACAATGAACTGTGAAACTGATACCTTATTCCATCAGTTGATTGGAAATACCATGCCCAATGATTTCACCATATTTTTTGAAAATGAAGAATGAATTCCACCAGTTTTTATGCAAGTTGAGTCTAGAAGGAAAGAAAAAATATGTACCTGAACATGTCTTACAGGAGCCTCAAAGTTATGTCCGAAGGCCTGGTGCTTTTATTGGTGGACTCTGTGGAAAAATGATAGTATTCAGATGTTTAGGTGAGCTAGAGGACAGCAGTTATCCAGGATTTGTGAGGGAAGGGGCAGCAAGTTTTAGGTCAAATCAATTTGGAGGCTGCATATAGTGCTTGGCATTTATATAAAGCAAGCTCAAGGTTGAATGCAGCATTCAAGTTGTAAAATGGATGTAGAATGGGTAAAAAAACCCCTGCAATTACTTCAGCGATGATCCATTCAGGTTAAGAATTTTCATCTTTGCTGTTGCCATAGCAATCTGTTCCCCTGTCACTACCACATTAAAAATCCATTCTGTAAAACTGTTGTTGCCAATATTGAACACATAACAGACAAAAACATTTCTTTCTAACAGCTTAGGTTCAACATGAAGAAGACCTAGATCTTAAAAAGATGCATATGTTCTTTAAAAAGAAGAAGATTAGTATTTCCATAATACATTGCAGGAACACAATATTTGTGCTGCAGTATTGATGTCAGTATAAAATAATTTGCAAATAATCCAGCAATGCAGTGTCAGTTGAGCTCAAATAATTGAACTGTTCAGCCGAGATACAACAAACCCATATGTTCCCTAGTTAAACTCTTATTTTGGTAATGTGCTGTAGAACTGTGTGTCTCTTTAACCTTCTGTTACTGGTCGAGTCTGATTCTCTTCAGTGATTGACTGGAGTGATTTTACTTATCCTGGTGTAATTCTGGAATGGGAGAACAGTTATGTCCCCTAACAGCTTTACATCTGTGATCTAATCTGAAACTGCTCGTGGACACAAGCTCTGCAATGAGTTTGTACAGATAATGAATTGTAGCAATAAGTCCTTAAGCATTTGTTAGTACATCTAAAGGAGGGGGGGAAGCAATTTATAATTCAAAGTGAATGTAGCAATAGTTTGACAAATGTATGTACCCAGGCTGAGTAAAATGTAAATATTTTTCAATAGAGATGCAATATCTAGATACATACATATGTGTATATATGTGTGTGTGTATTCAGTCAGAACTGAAAGGCAGAAGCTTGCTTAAATCACAAACAGTCCTAGATTTGAAAACTCAGGCATTGACTAAATAAGTCATAACATAATAGCTGGAAACTGAATGGATGGCCCTTAGTCTGATCACTGATAATGTGGGACTTTATTTCTGCTGCAGCATCCTTTTATCCTCTGACCATCTCTAGACCTCATCCTTTGAATTCTTACTCTCTGTCCATGCCAGACTTCTTTGTTTCACTTTTTATGTCTTCCACTTGCTACTCCTATCCCTCAGTTGTCTTTGAGAGCCTTTATCCTGGGATGGTGTTGATTTATGGCAGGAGAATCATAGCAGGTTCACAGAATATGCTGAGCTGGAAGGAACCCTCAAGAATCATTGAATCCAACTCCTTTTGGTCACTCCTGTAGTTACAATGCAAGGCATTAATAGAAATGACAGTGATAAGTGATCTTTTTTTACTGCACTTTGTAATATCTCCTAATTTTTTTTATTTTCTTTTGGTTGAATGGGAGGAACTGCATTTTTTTTCTTTTTTTTTTGGTCTTTTAATGCAACTGTGTCCTCTTGTTTGGGGGCTTGAGTTGGTTTTCCTATTTTAAGTTATTACTATTTTTTTTGTTCTACTTGAAAAAAACCCATCTGTATAAAGTAGTAAGTCTGGTTTAAATGCATAAATCAAACCTGAGGCCAACTGAAACCTGGCTCTTTACTTTCCCCCATCCCTTCACATTGTAGATGTTTCAGGAGGTCACCAGAAAAACCCAAGCAGCTTCAGACAGAGGAGAGATTCAGAAATATCTTTGACTTTATGGACCTTTTCCATTAAAATGCTTAGAGCTGTAAATGTAGAAATAAGAAACTCATTTATCTTTACAAAACTGCTGCTATTCAGCACTCATAAAATAACCTTTTAAATTATTGTTTCTGCTTGTATCAATAAATTAGTACAAAATGCTTAAAGGTCAAGCATTGCCAGAAAAATGTCTTTTCAGCTTGTTAATTAGAGGTTTATAAGAAGGTGCACCAGCTTCCTCTTTGGATAAACTGGAAAAGAAGAAGGAGAAAATAAAAAGGTGTCATGGATAAAAACGATAGTGTGGAATTAATGAGTGGCAAGTCTTTGATCCACCAGGCTCACCATGGCCTGGACAGTCAGGGCATGAAAACAGGGGACTCTGCTAACAGGAAGAACAAAAGTTTATTTTTCTGTTTGTTGGGGGGTATCTTGAGTAGTCACCTCCTGAAGCCCAGGGGCTTGAGCTGAGGGCCCAGCTTGAGTTGATGTACAAAGGGGAGTGTGAGCAGGATTTGACATGCCATCGCTTGAGCCATGGGAAATGTGTCCAGTTCTCATTGTGTGCATCAGATAAGGACACTTATGTTTTTATTTCCCATGTGATGCCTTAAGTTTTAGCTTTCGTGTTTTTCAGATTCTGTGCTGCCTAGGGCTGCAGTCCTGAGCCTCATGTTAAGTGTCAGTCAGCTCTTTTCACAGAGTAGGGAGACAAACCAAATCCTTTTCCAGCTTGAGACTAAGGACAATGGTTACAAGTTTTGAGGTCCAAAAGCATAAACAATGGTGGACTGAAGAGACAGAAAAAAGGATGGGACTTCATAATCTGAAGCTGTAATTGGACAATAAACCCCAATATGCAAATGGACCAAAACTTATAAAAGCGTGATCTGTCGGATCTGTCATCTATTTTGTGACCATTTTGGGTCCACCCTGGGTGTAGCCCTGGCCAGGCTCTAGTACTGCCCAAGGTGTATCCTTAAAGGCCTTTTAATAAACACCTACTTTGTTCTCTTAGCTCTGTCTAGCCTCTGTTCCAGATCAGCCTTCCCAAAGCATCACAGGCAAGTGGTTTTATCTTCTCATTTATGTACAGCTTGAACAAGAACAAGGCAATGTAAATTGTAGCCAGAGCCAAACTGTCCAACCACCCATCCTGGCACCTGCACCTCTTTCATTGCAGAGACCACAACTGGAGTTCCCTTTTTCATACTTCACTTCTTTCACCCATTGTCATGGAGACATCCTGGTCTGCCTAAAAATTAGGCCATTTGGATGGAGCTGTCTATGCACGGATGAGATGAGGTTAATCAGTCACATGGATAAGACACTGGAAGTCTAGCTTGCATTTCCACCTGCACAACAGTCTAGCCCTGACCATTATCATTTTAGCCCTGACTATTATCATTTTACCTCTAAATCTAGATTTTTTTCATCACTAAAAGGGAGATAATAATACTGATCTAGGTGAAGTACCTGGGCATAACAGATGAAATGTGTTACAGGAAAAGCATGGAGGTCATCAGATTTTTGAATAGCTTGAGCTATTTATTGCCCAAGCTGAGAAAATGTAAATAGTGAAAAATAAAATAGATTCTTCAATGTCCTTCTGTCTGAACATACTGTAGTGCTAATATTAACATGGGATTAAAGTTCTGATTTTTTCCTTGGTCATATGATTTCTATACTGAGATTGTTTCCTTAAATATTAAATAACAGATCCTTACTATAAAACCATTTGTAAACAGAAGGCTGCATTTTTGTCACTGAAAATTTCAGAACTTAAGAGTGCCATTATTTGGTTTTGTACTTTTGGGTTCACTGCAGAACTGCTACTTCAGGAAAATAAATCTGATGAAAATTTTGAAAGTGCAGGTGACAGAACTGACGGTAGTTCATTTCTCTGCTGCTCACAGATGATTCATCCTGACTTTGCCTTCAAGTGAAGCTGAGAGAGCAGTGCAGAGTAGTTTTGTGGTGTTTCTTGTTTGTTCTCTCATTCCCATTTCTTTTGCCTCAATCACTCACTGTTTTGAGACTTGAACCAGAATTGGCCCAGTGGTGCACCCAGGGCAGAGTCATTCTGTTCTAGTTGCTTGGATGTTTTTTTATTCCCTGGAGATATTTGAAATAATACAAGCTTTGTTGCTCAGACATGGAGTTTTTTATGCATCTAAAAATTGATAACTCTATCTTACTTAACATCTCAGTAATTTGATTCTTATCTTTATAATCAGTTCCCAATTTCATTCAGTGTCAGCACTTTGTATTTTAATGGCGTCACAGAATCATTAAGGTTGGAAAAGACATCCAAGATCATCAAGTCCAACCTTGGACCGAACACCACCACACCATGTATTTTGTTGCCCAGTTTAAAAATCTTTGCAAATCCTTGTGTATCTGTAGGAATAGGAATATTAGAATGTGTGTTTGCAAGGTCAGAGGCAGCAGCCTTTAAAGCACAACTTTCCAGAAGGAAGAACTTTTTGTTTTTAACTTTCTGTAGAGGGTATCTGTACAGCCCAGGAGAAGTAGTGGTGCCTCTGGTATTTCCTAGTAAACCTTGGACTTCACTGTGTGGTGAAAGAAATCTCATTTAGGATAGTAGGAAAATATGGATCTTACTTGTGGTAAGCTTTCTGTAGCATGAGTTGGAAAGTTCACTTTGGTATTTACCCTAAAAAATCTGAATCTGGGCTGAATTGATTAGAGTTCATGTTAATATTAAGCAGAAGTAGTGATAAGTCTAATAAATGCCCATAGCAGCAGGTGGCAGCTCAATTTCTCCTTCTCCCCAGACTGCAGTTGTTCATCATGTTATTCTTGCCCATGTGTGAGGCTGTGATAGGGCAGACAGGGCAATGCAGTTGTTCAGTCAGATCCTTCCCATTGTTTTTGGTCCATGTGTCACCCTATAAGGAAACTGTAGCAGAAATATCCCCTTCTGTTCCTCACCCTGCTGCCAGAACCTTTATTTCTAAAGGAAGGTGTAATTTATTTGTTTTATCATCTGTGGATGGAAATGCTGCTCTCTCTGCTGCCTTTCCCTCTTCTCTTGGCTTGAGACAGAATTTTGATGGAGTCTGTTTTTCCAGGGATAATCGAGGGTACTGGTAATCCATGAGTACTCAAGAAAAATTGTCTTGCATGTTTATAACTGTTCAGCTCTCCTTGTTTTACTCAGGCAAATCATCTTCAAATGTTAATCTTTGCTGAATATGCAACATCACACCCCCAAATGTCTCTGACAGGAGTAGCAGAGGTAAAAATATAAACACTGTAGGAGAAGTTTATTAAGAATATTCTGCCTGAATACACTTGTTATTTCTTATCAAACACTGGAGACAGAATGAAATAGACTGTTTTGCCACTCTGGGTGAGGTCTGAGGAGAACATATCAGCATGGATGTGACACGGTTTCACTTTCCTAGAGCTGATTATGTTACACTTTCTTTTCTACTGACAAATTTCATTACCAGATTGGGGTAATAATGACATATTTTATCTTGCTGGCTGTGATCCAAAACCTTGGTTTTGAGCAGAGTTAAATTTAGAGAAATTTAGTTGAATCTATATTTTTCTCCATATTAGCTATTTCTAACAGCCTGATAAGATTTTGTGTTTGGTGACTAAGTGTCTCTTGCTGTAATAATAACAATCATCTGGTTGCTTATATTGCTGTGTCGTCCAAACAACAATGACAAAGTGCTAGATGAAAGTTACAAAACCTTGCCTTAAGAATATTGGCCAGTTAACCAAAGTATGAACTTTTGTTTAGAAGCTTTGGCTTCCCCATCCCTGGAAATGTCCAAGGCCGTACTGGATGGAGCTTGGACCAACCTGGTCTGGTGGAAAGTGTCCCTGCCCATGTTGGGGGCTGAAATTGGGTGATCTTTAAGGTCCCTTCCAATCCAAGCCATTCCATGTTTCTGTGAATTGAAATCAGGGATGAAAGATGTTGAATGGGAAAAGTTAGCTGTCTTCTTTACATATATGGCCCAATCATAAGTTTATAAGCTATCTGTTTATTCCATCCTATCTTAAATAAGCTTTGGACAAATTTGAATAAACTAAGAAAAGGGTGAGTAAATAATAAACATGGATAGTAATAGATGCTGTGTTGGCCCAAATGGGTGTCATCTTAGCTGAATGCTGTGTGGCAGTGTGCTGTTGTAGATTTATAGGCAGCTTTTAATTTAAATAATTCAGTATTTACTGTTTCCTGAGGCACAGCAAATATCTGTTTGTGACCCTGGCTACCATGAAATGCATCATTGTACCAGTGCACGTCACTGTGGTGCATTTCAGATCTCTTTTGAAAACTGTCTGGTGCCTAGAGAGCCTTCAGCCATGGCAGCTGGGAAGGGAAAAAGAGCTAGAAGGGAACTGCTGGCTCAGAGAGATTCTGTCTGGGAAAGCTTTGCAATTGTTTTAAGCTGTGTTCAAATGTTTTTCTTCCAACAGACTTTGGGAACTATCACTGCAGTGCCCATTAAGGTTCCTCAGGTCAGCTCCTTGCAGAGGTTGGCAGGACAAGGACCAGCAGTGCTACCTCAGGTACAAAATAGTTTCAAAGAGGGGGTTGTGTCATTTTGTACATATTCTCTGCTCCTGTCTAGTGCCCAGGCCTGGGCACTGATTTTGCAGAGTTGTGCTTTTCTTCAGTCCGTGAAAAAATTCTTCTGGGAGTGTACTGACAGCACAATGAAAAGCTGTAAAATGTCATGTAGATTCATTGTGGAGGAACAAAATACATATGGTGGAATGCAAATTTATGCTTTAAAGTTGAATCACAAATCACAGAAGTGAAAATCTGTAATTCTGTAATTCAAAGTGGTGGAAGTGTTAACCTTCCTGTTCAAGATGTAACCCCATGTTCTGTTTCATTGTCTTATTTGCCTTGTCTGTATTAATGCAAAATTTTGGCCCAGCTAACCCAGGTGCCCGACCAAGGAAAGATTCTTTGGGTAAGAGTGAAAGGAGAGTTGCACTCACTGGTTTTTAAAATGTTTCAAACTGTCTTCTTTTGTGAAAACACATCACTGTTTATATAACTATGTACTTTATTCCCCATTTCAACCCTCTTTTTCAAAATTTTTGGATGTCATTTTCAACAAGTGTTTTGCTGTAATTCTATGGTTTGCTCTTTAAATTAATGATTATTAAGTATGAATATGTTTCTCCCACTGTGGCCCTTAGAGCTCTATTTCTCATATATGAATACTAGAAAAGTGCTGAAGTTGATGATACATATTCTTCCTATTGTTACTTCATTTTTTTCTGATTTATTTTTAATGGCAGAATCTAGTAGAAGGTCTGTGAGCTAAATTTACTTAGAGAAAGAAGTATTTCCAATACAAACTTATTGAATTCTCTCCTTAAATTACGTTTTGTGGAAGGCAGAATTGTGAACATAAAGTGAGGTTATAGTTTTCTCATCAAGTTCAAGACTTTGCTTTTCAGTTGTTCTTACAACATAATAACATTTTGATTTCTGCCATTTTGGGGTGTGAAAGATGAGCAGATTGCTCCTGAAAATAGATGAGGTTGAAGAGCAGCTGAAAGATCTGAAACAGGGCCTAAATTATCATTTAGGTTGTGTTTCAGCAATGGTGACAGCATTGCAAATGCTGCACTTTAGAGAAGTACCAATGCCCTATGCTTTTGTTAAATAGAAAAAATTTCATTCAGTGCTAGATTCAATTTTGAAGAATTGAAAAAAAGGGGAGGAAGCTGATTTCCTCAGCTTTTTAAAAGGAACACATCCTTTCTGTCTTGCTGGTTAGATCATGGGAATATTTTTGTTTGTATTCCACTTTGTTTCACTCCCTTCCTGGTACAGCTTCCATTTCAGAGCTGTTTATGCAACCATACTTAATACTAATAATAACTTAGTACCAGGGCTTTCTTGGCTGCCCTGAGCCATAGTTCAGTAACTTCTCTATTTAGTGAATATTTCTGAAAAACTAAAAATGAAGTAGGCAGCTGTATGTCAGACTATGTTATCAGGGGTATGTCCTATGCCTTGAGTTTTTTCTGGCTTTTTCACAGGCTCACAACAGGCCACCTTTTTCAGCAACAGCCTGTCCCATTTACATGCCAGTCCTCCTTTATGCTTCTTCCTGGTCCATATGTTCCTCTCCCTCTCCAAGCCTATGGAGAAGTTTTAAATTTCTGTATAGTTTCCTAGCAGGGGACTGCCTCCATCCGTCAAACATCCCTCCTTTGTGCTCAATGTCTTCAGAGATACCAGGTTTTCATCTACAAGTGGAAAGTTTGACTTCTAACTAAGTAGTCAGATGTCTTGAAAATAGATTTAATATAGTCATGGACCAGAGTGGTGCAAAGCTGTCATTGCCCAGGTACAGCTGGATGCAGGTGACCTGGGAGGCCACTGTAAATCTGCAGCACTGTGTCACTGTGAAGGCTGTCCTTTGTAAGAACTGTAATGTGAGTGCATAGTCATCTCTGGTCCAGGAAAACTGGAAACTTCAGATGGAAATATAAAAATTCCAGTGGATACCATGCAGGTGTTATGGTAAAAAAAAAAATCTCTTTCTCCTTCCTTGTAGTGTTGTGAAAACAACCACCTGATTAAAAATTATTTTGGAAATGAAGAGGTGTATATTACCTTCCAGTAGGAGCTGTAAATCATGCAGAATTAAATCCTGTCACAGTCCATGTCCTCAGCTTTTTTTCATCAGACTTGGTCACAGACCAGGTTGGGCACTCAGCTCCTTTTGTCCCCGTGGGTGACAGGCAAGGCCCATGCCTTGCTCTGAGTTACTGGCACAATCCTGCCATTCTAGCACTGACTTTTGGAGACACAAATTCCCATCTCCCAAGTGTACCAACAAGCTGAGTGCAGCTGGGTTTGGCATCTGCTAAAACCTTTATTTTGTTTGCCCATGTAGCAGCAAATTGCTGGGACAGCAGAACCATGTTCATCACTCCTCTACCAAAAATTCAGAGTATCTCACAGGGAATGAAAGCAGTGCTGTGTCTGATTTTATCTATGGCTCAATCTTGTTGTGGGAGGGGTGGAACCTTCCCTGATCTCCATCTCTGCCAAGTCTAGTTGTGACAGTGATGAAACCAAAGCAGCAAAAGCTTCTGTGCTCTGGCAGCTTTGTGCATTTACTCAAGCAGGTGAGTCCAAGTGTAGCTTGTGCAAGTGCAGTGGCAGATACAGCTGCACTCACCTAATCTTTTGGGCTGCATAGGCTGCTTTTCTGCAGGTCTGTGGAGGAGTGGAAGGCCTGGGTGGAGCCCTTTTGGGATTCCTGCCATTTGAGGAGCCTACTTATGTGTGAATCCTCCTCTGGGAGTGGCTTTCCTCTAAGGTGGACAGATTGCACTTCTGTCTCAGGTGTATCTAAATAACTGGGAAAAATCCAAGTCAGTATCTACATTCCTGGCAGCACATCAGCTGCTTTCTGGCATTTCTCATTTTAACCAGTCTCATTATTTCCTTGGGATTTCAGATTCTCTTTAGATTTACAGGTCGGCATAAATATTACCAAAAAGAAGGGACTCCTCCATTTTGAGGGTCCTCATCATGTCTACAGGGGTTTGATACATTTGACATTTTTGTGCTCCTCATCTTGACAGCCTCTTTTGATTTACCCCTATGAAGTCAAGCAAAACCATACCACACAAGTAAACAGAGGCATTTAACAAGAGTTACATAAAATAATGCAAACAGCTCCCTCATTTTCCACATTTGTACAGATACTTGTCATTTGTTTTGTTCATTTGAATGGGTTTATGATATGACCCCCTGGGAGCTTTTCCATCTGGGGAATGAAGTTTCAAAATTTGCACATTCACAAATGGCAGCAAAATTCCATCACTTAGAACCACTAATTAAGTGGTGAGCAAACAAACATTACTTACAAGTTCTTTGCACAATACAAACAATATTTTTTAAGCATTCATTATTTGCCAAAATAAGCTTCTTTGGCAGACATTTGTTCTTTTTTTTTTCCCCCCTTCCAAGAATATGGAGTTATTTTTGCTTTCATCAAAGAAGTGAGCTGTGATGTTGGAGAAGCTAATTCCAGACAGTCTTTCTCTTCTTACTTTGGTCTTTGAGGTTTCCAGCTGAACGAGATGCTTTGAAGCTGCAGACTCTCCACTTCACTCTAACAAGAAAATCCTAGAGGTCCTCTACTTAAACACTGTGGTACTCCTGAGCTATTCCTCCTCTTTATGGTACCATCTGCTCTAAGGAGGGGGTGGCATTCTGTCAGGTGACATTCCAATTTCCAGCTGCAGAGCAAATATTCTGTCTATTTTGAACTGGTCTACAGACAAATATAAGTTGTGCTGTAGCCACCTGGAAGTACATGTGAAATGTTATTTTCTGTTCTTCTACAGGAAGATTTTAAATGAAAAGGTAAAGATATTAAAATAAACCTCTCCTGTTCTGTTGTCAGTAATTTGGGCCTAGTCCAAACCTCATTCAAATTAATGGAGAGACTGTGACATTTTGAATGGCAATTAAATCAGATTACAATGCTATTTCCCTGATTTATCTTTCCAGTGCTGGTGGAAGGGTTTGCTCATGACACTGCTGCTTAGAGCAGAGCAGAGTCTGCATTGGAGGGATCACACAGGTTAGTGGTGAAAACAAACAGGTACTCACAGGGCCTTAGCTGAAAAATGTATGTTCCAATCAACTCTGCCAAGTTCTGCTGTCAGACACTCCTTGGTTTTTATCTTCTGCAGTGGCTTTAACATGTGTAATTCAGTAGGGTCTGAATGTGGTCACTGGCCTGCCTTGGGACAAGCTCTATTGTTTTAGTGTGCATTTATTCTTCACTGGGTACCATGTGAGCCCAGCCAGCATCTCCACATGTTCCCAAATGTTAAAAATACTGTCCCATTTTAAAATTTCATGTCATAGTTCTCATGAGCACATTTCTACTGGTAGTTGCTCCTTCTCTTCACATGGGTACCAAAGCCAGGCACTGCTCCTGGCTTCCTCAGTGGTGGGGCTTCTGAAAGGTTTCTTGAAAGGAAAACAACTCCTACAGACAGAAATAAGTTTTGGGATGCCACTGTGTACTGTAGAATAGGTTGGTCTATAGCAAAGTCTCTTTCTATTTGCATCATGAGTTTAAAAAAGCCCATGTTTTAAGATGTTAAAACTGTAATTATAACATATTTTAAAACTGTAATTTTAACAGTTTTAACAATTTCCATTGGAAATTGGAAATGCATTACTAAATGCAAGTCAGTCTTTCAATAAAATAGAAAAGAAGCTCACAGGCATACAGGCATACATATTTGTATAAAAAGTTATACAGAATTGTGCAGTGGAGAGACAAGGATACTTTGTTGTTTGAGAAAGGAATAATGGAATTGGGTAAAGTTGTTTTTACAATATCAGGAGGGAAAGGACTATAATAACCTAAGGGATGTTGTGAAACTTTCTGGTATATAACTCTCAGTGCTTCCAGGGGAATGTGTTGGAATGCTATAGGAAGAGAAGAGAGAAAATCTAATTGAAGGTAACTTAATCAGTGTGGTAAGCAACCAAGCAACAGTATTTAATATTCATTGTATGCATGCAGAAAACAAGGAAAATTACTTTTTGTCAAAGATTTGCAGAGGCCTGGCTGAACATGTAGCCCTTAATAAATGTAGTTATTAATCTGTTTTATTGTATATAAGCTCTTATACTGTGCTTGTCACAGTAATGTAAGAACTGAACTTGAAGCACCTTCTGGTAATGTGTTAGGCACCAAGATGAACATCTGATGTAAGCTATTTCTTCTCTTTTCCTTTGGGAAGAAGCACATACAGCTGAGATTTCTGCTTAGGGTTTCTTTTTATCAATTTGCTTATTTTTAATGGTCATGCTACTATTAATAGCATACCACTATGGAAAACATTTAGTGTAGAAATTGATAAGTGTGCTCATAATTCTTAGAGAAGAAGTTTGAGACAGTTGCCTCAGCCTTGTTGTAGGGACTCCCTGCACCAGGGATGTGTGGCAAGCTTGGACTTTCATATTAAGTCTTTACAGGGAGAGCTTTGAAGATTGGGATGGATTGAAAAATCTTGAGAGTCTCAGTTTCACACTTGTGGATGGGTTTGGTAGGTTGTCTGTGCTGCTGAGAGGCAGTGACTTGCTGTAGCACCTTCAAGGTATGTATTTTATACTGCTGCTGTGCAGCCAAGACAGGTGAAGGTGTGACTACAGTGGTGCCATAAGAACATTCCTTGTGGGTGGTAGCATGACAGAGTTTGGCAGTGGCAAGAAATCCAGTCTTCTGCAGTAAGGTCAAGGATGGACCTTGACCAAGATCAAGGGGGGCTAAACCCAGATACACCTTTTCCAAAGGACCTCCCTCTGTTTCCTCTGCCTTTCTGTCAGTGTCAGTTTTCAGTTCTTAACAAGAGAATTGATCCAGAGTGGTGGGGAAGGAGAAACAACCCTAACCCCAACCTGTTACTGATGCTTGAGACCTTCAGAGCTGATCAGTGGTGTAAGCACTTTGGAAAGGACCTCCATAGAAGTCAGCTCTCCATGAGAGTCTGCACATAGAATTCTAAAGTATCCATGAAAACCTCAGGAAATATTCAAGCCGTTTTTACACCTGGCATGGTATCTTTCTCCCAGTTGAAAACTCTTAGGTTACTCCATGTCAAATGCTCCTTTGTGCAGTAGCAGCAGGTGAGAGGGTGAGAAATTTCCCTTCTCTCCACTGACGCCATTTGTGTCCATGTGAAAGGTGTGACTACTGATCCATGTCTGGCCTGGATCTGGACAATGCTCTGTCTCTGAGCCTCAAGGCCAGTTGTACAAGGTGTACAACTGAATAACAGGTGGACAGGAAGGCTTTCTTTTTTTGTATGACTTCAGTAAAGGCTTGGAGGAACTAGCTTTGCTGCTGTCTGACCCTTCATTTTCATCTCCTGGTGTCTCAGCGTTTTGTGTGCTTCCATCTTGCTGAGGCTGTCAGCAGACAGAAATTGTTTTTGTCCTTACTTTTATTATTATTCATGTCTTCCTTTTTTGATTTTAGCTAGTAAATGAGTTGGGGCTGGTAGAATCATCATAATGTGATGTTATTGTTGTCTAGAAGCAGGAAAAGCTCTCAAAATAATGGGCAGTGCAAAGGAGTGATATCCATGGTCTTTAATGTGACACCAGATTTTGAGCCCAGTGAATCCCAGCTGTGTGGATTAGTTCAGAGCTTGCCTAAGGAAGTATATGGACAGGAGGAAAGCAGACAGGTCTTCTCTTATTTGTGCCTAAGGGTTCATGGGCACTTTAAATGGAAGGAAGTTAATCATAGATGAGTATCTGTGAGAGAAGCAAGCTAACTTGTCATGCTGAAAAGAGTGGAAATGAAAGTAAGTTATTGACTGGTTTGTATAATCACAGTCCATCTTTTATATTCCCATTGTAATCCTAAACAATAAGGATTAATTTTTTTCCTCAGAGGTACAAAGCTAACTGCATGTTCAAGGACAGAATAGTTGTGCAGAAGGTAAAAAAAATAAAAATCCTTGTCAATTTCAACCTCTACTTCTTATTTTTTTGAATAATACTGATTTTTATTTGCTGGTTTAATGGTAGATTTCCCCCTTTGCAAATGGAAAAGAGCCACTTAATGAATGATTAATTCAATACTGGTAGTGCCAAACCAGAAAACATAGGCAGAAAATACACAATCCATTAGGAGAAGTCAGTGAAGTTCCTGTGAAAATACAGTTTTGTGTTTGTCAGGGTTTGACACTGGCTAGAAGCCACGCACCCACAAAAAACCATTCACTCACTCTCCTATGCTATACTTGGCTGGGGAGGGGGAAAGAAAAACCAAAAGGCTTTTGGTTTTGGGGTGAGAAGGATTGTGCAAAAATGCTTCAAGGGCAAAACAGGCTCAAAACTTAAAAGGTATATTAAAAAAATTATTAACAGAATTAAAAGGGGATAATGAGAACTAAAATAAACCTTTAGAACATCTTTTCCCTCCCACCTCCAGCCCTTCTTTCCTTCCCACCAACAGCACAGGGAGAAAAAACATGGGGTTTTTAGTCAGTTTGTCACTTCTAAAAATCTTTTTTCAGTTCAGTTAGGGAGAGGGGTCTCTTCTGTTACGTTGTGGGGTCATTCCCACAGGAGACAGTTCTCCGTGAACTTCTCCAGTGTGGTTCTAATTTTCACAAGTAGCAGTCCTGCCCAACCTGCTGTAACCTGAGTCCTTCCCACAGGCAAAATAGTCTTTCAGAACTACATGGCATGGGTCATTTTAGTTCATGGGGTGTCATTTTTTAAGGATGAGTTGTTCTAGTGTGAAAGCAAGGATCCTCTTGATCTATCTTCTCTCTTTCTGTTCAAGTTTCCCACTAAATTACAGCTTTTCAGCATCCACACATTCCAGCATGAGCACCTTTTCTCACGGGCTGTGGGTGGACCTCTACATCCCCCCATGCACTTCATGAATTACAGGGCAAACAATTTGTTGTATTACAGTCCTCACCACAGCTTGCAGAAGAATTTCATCTCCAACACCTGGATCACCTCATCTCCCTCCCTCTTTTCACCAACCTTAGTGTCACCGTGTTGTTCTCCTCACACTTCCTCACCTTTTCATTTTTCTCTGATTTGTGTAGCCCTGGTTTTGTGCCTGAGATGTTTTGGTTTTCTGAAATTCTTTTCCCAGGGAATTCTCTGTAAACTAGAGAAGTGTTTTTGTAACTGTACTATGTTTTTATTCTTTCCCCTAGGAGGGACTTCTTCTTGATGTCCCTCTGGTCCAACCAATGTGATTGAAGAGATTTGTCTTTGTTTCACCAATCAAATTGGTCTGTGTAGAATAGTATAAAAGGGAGACACATCCCAAAAATAAAGGAGTCATTTTCAGCCTTCTGAAGTTCAGAGTCTGTGTTGTTGTGGTATAAAACAGTGTCAGATTTGGGAGAGAATCGGTGTCTGTAGGTTTGTTTGTTCTCAAGTTCTGTCAATTGAAAAGGTCTCAGAGGGTTTTGCAGTGCTGAAAGGTCGATTCCATCTGGGCTCCACACTGGGGAGTTGCTGGCTGCCGGGCACGTGGTACCCACCTCCATGTGGGCAGGGCCTCTCTTCATGCAGGGCACCAAAAAGGAAGAGCTGCTGACACCACTTTTGCTCTTCTGTTGGCACCACAGCTGGCTGAGAGCAAGCAGAGTTCACTGCAAGCCACACTGAGATGGCGTGGCTGCTCCTGGCCCCGGCTGCACGGCTGCTCCTGGTGCCAGGATGGCCCCCCCAGCTGCTGCCTCCCCACCTGTCAAATGAAGAAAAAGGAATTGTACTCACTTCACTTTCTTAAATATGTCATCACAGAGGCATTACTGTGTTTAATTGGCTTAGCAGCATGTCTGTTTTCAGAGCCAGCCTGCAATTGGTTTTGCCAGGCATGGACGAAGCTTCTAGCAGCTTCCCACAGAAAAATCACTTCCATGGTTGGCTTCTTCCCTCCTCACCAAAAAATCAAGCCATGCAAAACCAACACAGTGTTCAAAGCATTGATACCGTTTTTAATGAAGAGCTCCCACCTGACTGCCTTATGCCAACATCCACAAAAAGCAGAGCTGGCAGATTCCCACTCAAACATCCCTCTCAGCAAAGCTTCCATTTCTGTAGCATCAAGCAAAGCTGAAGGAGAAGAAAAACGAAATTAAATTGTTTTGCCTTCTTAGAAACTGCCCAGGAGTTCTATTAGCTGCGTGTCACCTTTACACTGAAGTTAGCTGTCCATGACTAACAAATGAAATTCCAAATCATGGCAGGTACACAGCACCTGGGAGATGCTTGATGGAGTGTGTGCAATTTAAACACATGTCAAAATACTGCTGAGTGACTCCTGGGTTGTGTTGTGTGTGAACTGAGAGACCACGGTTTGTTTTGAGGGGCTTATTGCAGTTCTGGCCTTGCTAAAATCTGCTTAATTTTGCTATTAGTTTTGATCAGATTAAGGTTTCTTCCCTGGTCTGCTCTATCCAGAGTAGCAGGATTGAAAATGTGGGCTGGAGCAGCTCCTTGGGTTTTGCCCTGCATTTCACACTGACCTTCTGTAGGTTCACAGGCTAATATTCCAGGGATATGCTAAAGAGAGGGTTATGTTGTATGTGAAGATGGGATTCACTGATTCTGGATTATCTTGCCTGGGCTTTCTACAATGAAAAGTAGCTTCTTTTATGTGTAGCCCCAACAAGGGGAAGAGAGAAAAGAAAGAAATCTTCCCTGTGGAAAGAAAATAAACTATGTTTATTTTGACACTGGTCTTAGACCAGGCTGAAGATAATAGGAGCTTATCAGGAAAGGAACTAAAAATGAACCAAGCTGCAAATACTTATATTTGAGTGAGTGGGGAAACCTGGATTTTAGGGAGTGTCATTGCTGCAAAGTTAAGAACAATTTTTTTTTTTTGCATAATTTTTACTTATTAAAAATGAAGAGGCAGGGAGTCAGTCCTTAGCTGGCATAAATAGACACAGCTTTACTGAAGTCAGTGTGCATCTGTTCATTCTGGTGAAGGATATGATTACCCCATATTGCACTCATTTCATCAGCCATTGCTAATGTTTTCTGTGTAATCCTCTGAAGTTTTCAGGAATGAAAGCTCTGGCTGCTGCTCCCAGCACTTTGCCTCTGTGACATATGAATTGTGCCAAATCCATTTTGAGTTTTTGTTTTTAAGCTCTGAGTACAAAGGTGAAGTGAAAATAAAGTGTGAATAATGTTTTTTCTCTCAAAGGCAATGTGATACTGTGTTGAGCAGAAAAACTTACTTTCATACAGATCAGCCCTGCTAGTATGAAGGGCTGATGGATGCTGAGCATGATCCAGCTGATATCTGATACAGAGGAAGGGGGAGGCTCTTCAGTGTTGCTGACAAAGCTATAACAAGATCCAGGGAGTGGAAGCTGAATTAGGCAAATTCAACCTTGCAATAAAATGCCAGTCACGAGCATAAAAAAACCATTTTAACAATTTACTGGAGCTCATCATTAAGAAGTCTTTATTATTTTCTTTTAAAATCAGTCTTCAGTTTCTGGGAGAAATTATATGCCCAACCTGTGAGCTGGAGGATCACAGCGATCCCTTTTGTGTTTGTAATTGAAGTACACTGTGTTAACTTCCCTTCCTTCCTAGGCCTGTAGGAGAACACATTTACCAGAAATGCCCTGAACAATTCTCATGACACCTGCAAATCTTCACAGATGTAACTCTTCTAATTAAATCCTGTCCTTTAGGACTATATGGGATTGCCCACAGAGATTTGAGGAACTGTATGAATTTCTTCTCTTGTCCTTTTTCCCCATACTTGTTTGGGTTGGATCTTGAGGTCTTCTTTTGTAAGAGGTTTTCTTTCTTACCTTGTTTTTCTTTACTACAGGAGGTGAGTGGCTCAACCTGTTGGGATGTACCTCAGGAAACAGATAGCCCATGATCACATTCTCCTTTGTCAGTGGTGACACACATCAGGCTCTCCCACATCCACCACTCAGCAATTCATTCACTTCTGCAGTATTCAGCAATTTGTGCTCTTGAGAGTTTCAATGACGTTTTGGTGAAATTGAAGCCTTTGAGCTTGATATAGGGACATCTGGATGGAGCTTAATGATATGGGATATACAAGAAGTCATGTTAGTTGCCAGAGCTGATTCTTTCCTGACCTGAAACTCTTTCAAATATATTACATTAGAGGCTGTTGAACAAAGGAGCACTCTGTACATCTCACAGAATTGGGCCCTCTCTTATTTCCATGTGTGAAAAGCAGACAGCCCCCACCTAGTGAATGCTCAGATTTGAGAATATCTCCTTGAAAAATGTGCTCACCTGCAGCTGAGTAGTACCAGTCTGAACATTGCCACAGGAAAATGAAATGTTTCTGTTATTGTGGGTATTAAGGAAACTCAAGAACAACACAGGTTTACACAATCGTTATATTCAAGGAGCAGCTCTCTCTTCTACATTTTGAGCCCTGGTAGGTTCACATTCTGTTTTGACAGCTGTCAGAAGTTAAATAAAAGATACTTGGGGAAAGAAGGGTTGAGCTACAGGAGAATTGTTACTTGCAACACTTGCCAACAGTCGAAGTATTCTTTTGGTAACATACATGCTGTCTCTTTTTCTTTCTATTTTCTTCTCGTTTGCTCAACTTTGGCGCCTTTTATTTCTGTAACTCTTGTGACAGGAACTGGTGTCATCCAACCTGTGCTACTTTCAGTAGAAAATTACTTTTTGATACTGTGTGTGTGTGCAGTGCAGTCCCTGTCCTGCCCTAGTTTTAGATCTACCTCTTCTTCAGTGATTGCCAGCTTCCAAACTTCTGCTAGCGCCACAGTCCTCCTTTCATCTCCCAAATTTAAGCTACAGTTTTGCCATGAGGGAAAGGAATTCATGCTACCTTTTTCCTTCTTATATTTTCTTTTCGTAGGTGACACCATTTATCTTCACAAATAACTGTAGCAGTTTGGGGTTTTAGGTGAAAGCCAAAGGTCTTTCATGTAGCTGTTTATTAAATGTTTATGCTTAGTGTTTATATTCTGAGGGGAACATTCATAGGTGTTGGAGCACAAGGGGCTTTTACATTTGCTTTCTGTTTTGGATTCACACTTGGCAGGCCCTAGAAATAAATGTTTTTTTCACTTTAAATTATTGTAAATTTAACTCAGGAGCATCTGAAACTTTTGTTTCTGTAGTTAACCCTTTTTATTGTTCTGTAATTGCAAATAAATATGGTCTACTAAGGTTAGGTAAACTTGGCAGGGAGTTTTGTTTTCATGACTTAGCCCATGAAAACAGCTATTCCTCTTCTGTATCACACGGTGGCAGAAAGTGCCCAGCATATGCTCTGTACTGTACCAGTATCAGATAATTTCAATATGCAGCACTTTATAAGGGATTTAGTATTTTGGAAAATTAAGTTTGTTTGTTTATTTATCTGTGCAGGAAGAGCTTATTTTACAATGGAGTAATACGTGTTCATCCACAGTTTGTGTATTATGGGGGTGTGTAGGATTCACTGAGGTATTAGATCAGGCAGTAGAAAAGATAATTATATAGCTGGAATATATGTAGGCATTTAGTTTTAATTAGACTTTTGATTAAACATAAAAGTGCAATTAAGAGTGACAGATAGAGTAGATCCTGGTAGACTACAATTTTTGGCTAGAAAAACTCCTGAACTTATGGGTTTAAACCAATTCTTTGCGCACTACTTTTGAAAATAAGACCATTAACTAATCATGGATATGAAGTTAATTAGAGTCCTCTCTTAAACTACTTGACCAAGGTATTTGTCTGGTATCTGAACTAAGCTGGTCAGATAATTGTTACACAAAGTGATTGCATAAAGAAAATGGGCAAAGAACCCTTCAGTTACTGTCAGGGTATTTTGACTATGGTTCGTTGGAGTTCTGTGTGGTTTTGCATCATCTCACATCAGGTCTCTGAGCCTTTCCAGGGTCACCCCAAAGTTGTGAGCTGAACACAGTGGCTTCCTGGCTCTGCACACGTCTGCAGGACCTTGGGCAAACCTTCTCTTTACCTTTTCATCTACTATGACTGCTGGAAATGTGACTGCCCCAAGCAGGACTGTGCCTCTGGTACCAGTTTTGCACTGCTCGTGGGTCTTGGGGTGCTACTGACATTTGAGGGACAAATTACTGAGGCACAAAGAGCTTGCAACATATGTGTTGTTGCATTTAATATTTGCTGTGGGGACACAAGGGTGTTCCTTCTTGACACCACAGGGGATGATGGCCAGCCTTGCGAGATGGTTTTCTTCACACCAGTAAATCCCTGTGTTTTCACTAAATTGCTTACTTAGGCTCATGATTGAAGTTGGCATCATTTGAGGGGCTCCTGTAGACTCCAGCGTGGTGACACAGGCAGCTGTTTCCCATGTCTGTCTGTTAGAACTTGTCATTTTGTCTCACAGTATGGAAGGTGCCAGAAGTGACAGGACTAAATAAGCACAGAGGGAACTGACTGTTTTATCTGGCTGTGTTAACGAATAAGCTGGGAGTGAAGTTAACTCCATGTGAAGCAGTTTAAATTATTTATTTTCAATCCTGGAACTGTACTTAATGTGTTTTTAAGGCAGAGCCATGTTGACGGGGTGATGTTAATTACACCACTGGAAACACATCACAATAGCTGAAAACAGTTGCAGCTATCATTCATGGCTCTGGGTACAGCCCCAGCTGTTGCAAAGCTGGGCAAGGTGTCCTCTTCCATTCATGGAACTTCCTCCTGCATCCACCCACAGCTGCAAAGTAGGTCTTTGATTACTGCAACAAAATATGATGTTTGGTTGGGTTTTGTGTATCCCTCTCTTTATTTTATTTATTTTTTGTGAGCTAAGTGATTGTGTGACTGATCTCTCCACTTGACACGGCATATGAGGGTGTTCATGGACCAATCCACCGGTATAAATGCATATGTATACTTTACTGTCCCTGTAAATGCTTTCCCACAACTCCCTTAATTCATAACAAAATGCATTCCCTTAATTCCCACAACTCCCTTAATTCAGCTTCCTCTCCTTAATTCATAGCAAAAGTGTTGTGTCCTTCAGAACAGGAAATTTTTGCGTCTGGGTTTCCATTCTTTGCAAAGGCTTTGGCTTACATGTCCCTACCGAGAACTGGATGTGACTCGACTAGCATTTGTATGGAAGTGTGCTAACCAAAATAAGGATTTGACTTTCTTCTCACTTATTGTTTAGCATTGCAGTGAGTTAAGAACTTCAGATCAAGAAGTGCTGGGAATATGTCTACAAGTAAGTGAATGGTTGGCTACCTGCTGTTGCTATATTCCGTTTTTCTAGATGCTTCTGGTCCATGGTTAATGTAATTAGAGATTCTGATGGGAATCATGTTTGTTCGTACACCTAGTAACTCCTGACCCTCTGCTTGTAGGTTAGGCCAAAGACCCTGATTCCAGACAGCCTCCCAATCTCCCCGTGCAGAGACCAACCTTCCAAGCAGCCTCCCACCTTCCAGAAGGCAACCATCGTGAGCATCAAGAACCCCAGCCCTGCCCTCCCGACCGCCAACAACACCGTCAGCCATGTACAGACCCACAGCAGCAGCAGCAGCAGCAGCCAGCAACAAAGTGTCACCGAGCCCGCGGCCCTCTCGTCCCCTCTGAGCGGCGCCGGCGTGGCCTACGCCATCATCTCCACCTCCCCCAGCAATGCAGCCCCCCTCAGCACCAGCGCCGCGGTCTCGGTGGGCAACGACGGCATCAAGGTGCAGCCGCTCCTCATCAGTGCCGACAGCAAGGTGAGACCCTCGGGGGGAAACACAGGAACTGCAGGTTTGGGTGGAATATTGCCCCGGGAGGGCACAGCCTCTAAGAGCCTGAACGTGAGAGATACAGGACTCCAGACGGCTCTTGAAAGGTGCTGTTTATTGTCGCCCTGATTTTCAGTGCTCTGATTTTGTTTTCATATTTCTGCTAGAGTTTTTCATGATTTTAACATAAGCAAAGACCGATGTTTTTGTAAACAACATTCTTTCTAGGGAAAAGGACAAATTGATGGACTTCTGAGTTGACCACTGGGGTCAGAGAGGTGGTCCTTACATCCCCCAATCCTTGATCAAATTCCAAACCCTATTTAAACCCCAAATCATAATAAACTGTCTCTTTCTTTCCTCACTTCTCAACCTGACAGTGACTGTCGTTCTTTCGTGTCGTAACTGCGACAGTTTATTTCATCGATTGAAGTCACAGCAGTCATGGGTCATGGGTAACAGAGCCACACCTACAGCTGTCAGCATCAGCTTATAGGCGACACCTGAAGTCACTTTAGTTTTGGTTACAATGCATTATGTATTTTTCTTTACAGAGCATCTTAATACATACAACCAATCAGCATCATACACAATACCTTTACCATACCATCTAACCTATCCTAGCTATTATCATTACCATACAATAATTAGTACTACCCAATCACAAAAGTTAGTATGTTAGAGTTTAAGCTTTAAGTTGTTTTTCTGTTTTCTTGCAGTAGAAAATTCCTAAATCTTTTCTCTACTTGCTACATCAGCGTGTCTGTTTATCTACGGTATCTCCTGCTTTTCTTGGGAATTGTCTTTACTTAGTAAAAACATCTTTCTTTGTTTGTGGTCAAACATACCTTTGCTCTAGCCAAAGAACCTCCTTTCGGTTCGACTTAACCTTTGCTTTCCTAGGTTATCCAGTAACTGTTACTTCAGCAGTTTCTAGCTTGAAGCTTCTTTTATTCTTCTATATCAAAACTAGCTTTCATTTCTAAAGAGCCTTCTGCTAAGCATTCATTTCTGTAAAACTTTCCTGTTAAACTTCCATCCTCTCCAACAACAGCCTGTGCAGTGCTGTCAGTGGCTCTTCTCGAAGTAAATAATCCATGTGAAAATGTGCTGGTGTTAGTTCTAGCCAGGTCTGGGCAGAAGACACCAGACACAATGGTATCTCTTTCGGGCTCGGTTTTTTATTATTTCTTCTCTAAGTTTCAGTCTCATGAGGTGTGAGCTCTGTCTAGCAAGTCAAGAAAATGGCTCCTTCTAACTTGTTTCAAGGACTTTTAAACAATAAGCAAAACCAATTAAAACTCAACACCTGACTTATTTTTATTTATAAGCCAGTTAAAGATCACTCAATGTCCGTAATGTGGCTTTCACTAACCAGTTAGAAAAAATCACCCAAACTGGAGAAGGAGGAAGAAGAAGGTACAGAAGAAGGAGTCAGGCAATGCCCAAACCTCTCCATATTGTCCCTTATATATATTAATATGTTCTATATCTTAAAACCCCAAACTTTAAGTATTTCACCCCGTGACATTACACACTTTTATACAAACTGCACACACACACTCCCAGTGCTATCACTCAGCTTTGGAAGCTGCTCCTACAGTCTCAGGGTAAAGGCAGTACTCTCCTGAGGGTCACTACTTGTCAAAGCAGAAAGCCTGATATTTTCAGCATCCAGGGTTCCAAAAGGAAAATTCTAACAGGGACACATCGAGGCTGGTAGACTTTTATCTGTGTACAAGCCTGTTTTTTACAGGAACAAAACATCATTGTGTAGACTGGCATTAACAGGACCATACGAATTTCTCTTTCCTTAAGCCAGTCCTCACTAATAAAATCCCTGAATTCTGTACAGGCTCAGATTTCCTATGGACTCCCTCTTCAATGATACAGTGATACTGGGTTTGTTGAGTGACCCCAGGGAGTCCATAAAATAATCAGAGGTTCCCTTCTGCTCTTCCAGGGGAACACGAAATGAAATGAGAGCTCAGGGTTTCAGAGCTGACCAGGAGATGAATCAGTACAAAGAAAAAATTTAAGCTATGAATTACTTGTTTCATCTTTGTACTGCTTTTTGAAATTAGAATGCAAGAACTTCACCACTCTCATACCAGAGACAGATTCCATACAGGCTGCTAATGTACCCAGCAGACATTCATTGTAATTTATTATTAGGATTCTACTACTTTTGGTGTTGTTGGCAGCACAGGTCCTCATACAGTGCTAAAAAAATACATAGGATGTAGGATGGCTTTTGAGGTAAATAAAAGCAGACATCTCATCCCCATTTCTTTGACATAAATTATTTTTCTCTTACTTCAAATGGCTGCTGGCTCAGGAAATCATCCCTTTTTATGCTCTTGAATCTTCTAGAGTGACTGAGTTGAGATAACGTATCTAACACTTAAATGACATTGATTGAAAATTAGCAATGAAGTAGATAGAAAAGGCCTGTTCAAATCTAATAATCTTTATCTAGAAGGTAATAGTCCTTGGGAAGTCCTTTTGAAGCTTCCACAGTCCTTTTGATGATAGGCATGAAGTCACATGTGTAGTTCTGTGGGCAGAAATTCATTCCTTTTAATTTAATAGCTTCTAGATAATGTGACCCACATCGTGTAAATCTTCATGTGGTAATGCAAATATGAGCAGCTGAATATGCTACCATAAATGTGTGTATGAGATCTGTGTCCTAATTCCTATAGGTTCTAAACAACACCTAATTTTAGTTTAAAACACATATAGTTTATTTAGTTTACAGAAAACTGGATATCCACTGCTTTTAACCTGTAAAGGCTGAGGACTGAAGTCTGGTCTCAGTTGCATGTGGAGTATCTTCTCTCCCATCCTGATGTACTTACTCTGAAATATCACTGAAACAACTGAGATCAAACTGGATTTGAAAGTTTAGTAATCCCATCTCTTTTATTTGTACACACAATAAAATCAAAAGAAAGACCTTAAAATCACTAACACCACAAGAACTAAAGCATGGCTTCTCAACCACCTTCACAAGTTCTCTAAACAGAAAGTCTCCTAATTTTCAGAGGCACTGATCAAATGACTTTAGGTTGCACCAGATTTACAATGCACCATTAAGAATTAATTTTTAGAAACTTAAGTATGGATTTAGGACCTTAACCTAGGTATCCTGTTGCTTTATGCTTTTGACTTGTGACTTACATTTCTTATTTGCAGAGTATCCAGTAAGCCTTCAAAGAGGACTCAAAGGTTTCAGGCAGAAAAGTAATTTCATATAGTAAATTCTCTTATTTGTACATTGTCTTTTAGGTTATCATTATTCAGCCTCAAGTCCAAACCCAGACAGAAAGTAAAGTGGAGACAAAGAAACCTCCTGAAGAGTCAGCTCAGGGACTGCCTGCTACCAAAAAGAAAAAGGAGGAAAACCCAGAGGTGATTTTTTTTATTTTTAATAAATTATCTACAATATGGTTAAGTCATGGGGGCCAAATCTAAACTTTCTTCTGTGTGTGCATATGCAATTACTTTATTTGTGCTCATGGCTCTGCCAGATGTTCATCTCCTCTCAATCTCTGCAATCAGGGTAATTTCCCTGACAAATTTGGTTTGCACCATTCAAACCTTCCACTGCCACAAAATGTAAGCCTTGGAGGTCTTGTAATACCTAGAAGTCTCATAATAATCTAGGCACCCCATGGCTGTAGCTGGATTTCTTGTGAAAGGTGTATGCAAGCTTAGGATATTTTCTTTTTTGTTATCAAACATATAGCATCAAATTTAGAGTCTGTATATGAGGTGGAATTAACATTTCTTTTGGGAGCTGAGCTTTTAGCATCTCCTTTGTAATGAATCTTGGAATTTTTAGATTGTATTAATAGTTCTCTGCATTTGCTGTGTACATGTCTTCCCACATGTACACACATTCTAGTCTGAAATACATTAAAATCCTTTGAGTAAGAGAGTAGAAAGCAGGTAGTGAGACTAAATCTCCTTTGTGAATTATATTTTTGATTTAAACTAGAAATATAAACTGCAAGTCCTTGTAGAAATGGAGTCTCTAACAGACATTTTGGGTTTTACTGGCTGTGTTCACATTAGATTGGGTGTAATTTTAGGGCAGTTTGAGAAATTATACAAAACTGAATCTACTTCTTTTGTGGAAGCTCCTGTGAAATCTTAAACCTCACTAGTCTAATAAATGTGTAGCACAAAAGCATCCTTGGAGCTGTAGGTTTAAGAGGATTATTACAACATTAATCTATGTTTCTTGAGGCATGTGGGTGGTCATTTGTTTTACCATTTTTAGAGCTTCATATAGTTAAAACAGCATTAAGGATAAATATTTTTGCCCAAAGTATCACAGCTCTGTGTAGAAGCTCTGCAAAGCTGGGCTTGGGAAACTTCCCAAGTTTAAAATCTGACCCTTATATGAATCTTCATTACCATTAAATGATGGGACTGTAGAGTCCTGTTTTGTTTCAGCAAGTATTTCCAAAAACTCATTTATTGTGTAGCACCTTATGGGCAGAAAGGCCAGTAGGCCCTGCTTAAAAACAGAATGTGAAGAAAAAACATCCATTTTTCTTTGCCTGTAACTTATCCCCATGGAAAAAAATTTGAATAAAAGCCTTCCAGAGAGATGCAGGAGGAAGCAGTTGGACTGGGCACACTTTTTGGTATAGGATTCAAAAATGTAAGATTTTCACTACATTGCTAACTAGAATATCTCGAGGACTTTTTCTAACTGCAGACACTCTTCCTACCCTGTTTGCTGGAGGTCTCAAAAACCTTAATTTTCTGGGTTGGGTGCTGACTCTGTGCCCTGAAGTATGGCAGTTCTTTTCATAGATTTGTTGCTCAGCCATAAATAGGTAGGTCTAGAGTTAATTTCTTTTGTTCTTTGAAAGTAAACTTTAGTTGATTATCATGTATTTATGCAATTAGTGTAATTAGCACTAACATAATAATTAGTATAAATACATGTAATGACACAAATAGAACATGTAATTACAAAACGAAATGCTTTTATGAAAATCTTTGTTTTGTTTCATGAAAAGACATACTGTGTATTACACTGAATTACAAAAGGGAGCTGCTCCTCTGGGGAGAAAATGCCCTGGATGTTGTTTTTTGGGGTTTTTTGGTTGTTTGTTTGGGGGGGTGTTGTTTGAGGGGGGGGGGTGGGGGGGGGCAGTGGGTTTAATCTTTTCTTTTTTTCTTGAAGAGACCTGAGTTCAACACAGACAGAAACAGAATTCTGACAAAAAGGTTTTGATCATTTAAGAATTTGTATTAGCGAACTATCTGGCAACATTTTAATTCTAAAATGTTTTTATCTAAAAGAGAAATTACTGCCATAAATGCTGGTTATTTAGTTACTGGTGTTTTAATCCTTCCTAAGCACAAGAGAGACAACTGTGAACTAAATGCTAATGTTAAGCCTGGATTGAAAATCTGGAGAAAATGCAGTTGTGGTTTTGCAACTTCCTGTACAGAGGAGGAACAAGAGACCCTGTGTGATATTTGAAAGGAAAGGTTTGCAATGGAACTCACATTTTGAGTTGAATCCAATGAACTACAGTGGTGTGAAACAGCAAAACCCATAAAAACAAATAGGCTGTTGATGTAATATGCTTGTTCAAAAGGATACAGCTTGTACTGGAGTTTTTTAAAAGGAACCATCTTTCAAGTCCTTATAAAAGCTAACACTTCCTGTGTTTAATCAGGAGATAATTATCAAGTCCACTTGTGATGGCTCTTCATATTTTGAGTATGTATGTTGTCATTACATTTAGTTAGATATGTATTCAAAAAATTTCAGCATGAAGACAGGAACTTGTTTAGCAAACAGTCCAGTACACAAAAAAATTCTGTTGAGGCATCAGAAAATGTGTGCTTTCCCTACAGTTAAATTACCTCTCACATTGAGGTAATGCAGGAATTCTGGACTCCGTTGAGAAAACACACATTAACCATTTCAGCTTTCTGGTTCTAGCCCTAAATATTGTTACTACTTTTGCTCACAGTGCTGAGAAGTGTCCTGCCACCGTTACTTTTTGATGGGGCTGAGGTGAAGCTTGTAATCCTACTCAGCTGACTAATTTTCTCCTCAGATCTGCACAGTGGATCAAATATTCATCTTTTCCTTCAGGTGTGGGGCCCCCACTGTGCCTGGCTGGTGTTTCAGGCATGTAAGGAATGAACATTACTGAAGTCAAGATCTGACATGCAAATGAACACGTCTGTAATTACCACAGATATGGACTGCAGAAATTCAGTGTGAATATATCTAAATTGCCAGTGAGGAAATTCTACACCACCATTTTTTTAATCTACCTGGAGAGTAGGAATCTCCTGAGGTTGTGGAAAAGGAGTATTCCTGGCCTACATGGGTGTTAGTTCACCTGTTTGACAAAGGTATTTCCACAGATGCATGAGTGGTAGAGATGTCCAGTCCTGACCCTCTGATTTTGATGAAACCATCCAATAGATCTTTTCATCTACAAAATGAGTATGTTTTTGCTTTAACAATTTCGCTAACTGAAAGTCAGAGTTGCAAAGGAAATTGTACTTCTGATGACTTACTAGTTGATTTTATCCTGAACTGAAATGAAATGTTGAATCATCAGGCTTTTCACAAAACAAGGTCAGACTAATTTTGGCTTGGAAGTGTTAAAACATTTTCTCCTCACACTCTTTGAATGAAACAGTGTGTTTTGACCTTCTACTGCTTAAACACTGTGTTTTAGTTGGACCTAAGTCTAAACATTTTATTTGAGGTATGATAATTGTATCTCCCTGTGGTCTTTGTACACTTCCTCAGACTTGGACTATGGCTTTGCTTGCTTGGATTTCCCAAGAATTTCAGTTTCACAGTCAGATTGTCTCTGCTGTGGAATTGAACCTCATGAAAATGCCCTTGAGTAACCTGATCCAACAGGATCCTTCAGCACAGCAGAAAGAGGAGGCCCCCAAAGCCCCACAAGTACCACAAATGTGACTGAAAACCAGGAGTTCAGTTCAGTTTGGGCTTGGAACAACACAGCGTAATTTCAGTTTTCATCAAAAACATGCAACAAAAACTTCAGCAAAACCTTTCTGCAAGGAAAAATTTTCCAGTGAGAAATCACTGACAGAAAATTTAGAATCTGCTCTAATACTTGTCTTATCACTACATCAGCATGTTCTGAAGACTTTTTAGTATGAAGATATGTTTTGTGCATATATGGTTTAGGAGAGCTGTGGGTAATATTTTACATCAGACTCCTGGCTGCAAAATGAGTTCACCAATGTCAGTGGGAGATGTTTGTTCACTGCCCATTGAGGAAAAATATTGGATCAGTATATGTCTTCACAGTCCGTGCACACAATGTTATATCTTTTTATATCTTGGGAAGAGAAATTTCTGATTTTTCTTTCTTTCTTTTTTTTTTTTTTTTGATGGGAGGGGACTTTCAATATGCTTCTGATCTCTTGTTTAGTGTTGTACAGTTAATACTTTTTTCGTTTCATACACTTGCTCATATCCAATAAAAGCAGTGCCATGTCTAGAATGTAAAAATAACACAAAATTACTTCACTAAAGAATTGGAATAACAATCCAGCTAGCAAAGTGAAATTGAACTGATTGAATTGACTGAATATTGGTCATGTGCTGTGTAAGATGAGCTAACATTGACTTCAGAAATCTTTGAACTGCTGGAGTTTGTACAGCCGTACAAGGAGAACCAGGCATATCTCAAGCAAATCTTTAGTTAAAGTTCTTTACAATATATGCATTCAAATAAGATACATTTCTAAAAAAAGACTTTTACTGGGTTTATTCTGAAAATGCTAATTTTATTTATTTATTTTCTTACCATGATTATTATAGTAGAAAATCTAACCCATTTATTTTTTCCTTAGAAAATTGCCTTCATGGTAGCACTAGGACTGGTCACAACAGAACATTTGGAAGGTAAGATGGCATGTGTTGATTTACAGTTCAGTTTTTGAGAGAAATCTTTTCTGTTGCCTTCTCTGCCAGAGCACATTACTGAGGATTGTGTTCAGATGGCTTTTGAATCTCTCCAGAGAAGGAGATTACACAGCCTCTCTGGGCAGTTTGTTCAGTGTTCTTTACCCTTCTGGAAAAGAATTTCTTCCTCATGTTCAGGAGGAACTTCCTGGGCATCAGTTTCTGCATGTTGCCTCTTGTCCTGCCACTGGGCACCACAGAGCAGAGCCCAGTCCATGCTCTGACTCCTGCCTGCAGATATTTATACACATCAACAAGATTCCCTCTCAGTTTTTCCTTCTCCCATCCTCTGAAGGGCAAGAAAACTGAAAAAATTAAAATGAAAAAATCAGAAAAAGAAAAAAGTCACCTGATTTGCACATTTGTGCCTTTCAGTCTTACAGCAGTGGGTCACCTCACTTAGCTCTGCCTCCCACCCTGTGGCACAGCTTCAGGGGCAGGAGGGCTGGCCCTGCAGCCAGCCACCAGCATGCTTGACACAGGCTGCAGTTTGGACCCACTCAGTCATCAGGGTCCTTTAAAAGGTGTGAACAACTGGTGGAAACAGTGAAACAAAAATCCTGCAAAGGCTCTGACCACCACTGGTCTGGTTGATGGACCTGTGAGGTTCAGAGATGTTTGCAGATAGGCAGCAAGTGCCCTCTGCTCTCTCCCATGTGACATGGACCTCCAGTGTTTGAGCTGATTGTCTGTCATCTCTAGAATGTCACAGAATAACATGTGAAATAGTGGGTGAAATAGTGAAATCTGGCATTTGTTTAATAAGATTTTACTTACTTAAGACTATTTCTCACAAAGAATTCCTTCCCTCCATTTTCCTCACTTAGCCAAAAACTTAACAACTGAACTTTTCATCTAATCCTGTGCTTGCATGAGAGCCTCTGGCTCTCAGGACTTCAAACAAATATTACACATAAACTAAATGCAGTATCACATAGTTTTCAGTTTCCTTCTCCAACCTCCCAAAAATAGCTTGCAAAAGTTAGCAGATTTGTATGTTTCTTTGCCTCAGCTTTGTTGTTCTGAAATTATAGATAAGAGGGGGGAAAACGAGTTTGTTTAGCAAATTTGCCAGTGATGTGAGACAGGTTGGGGTGCCAGAATAGTTCTTATGGACACAGATGATGCAGGTATTTTTAAGGAAAGATTTGCACTCTGATGGTTTTAGTTACAAGCTCAGCTACAAGCTGCTGTAATTCCACCAGTGAAAGCTGGTATCTATGTCAGTTGAGAGTGATTTTTGATCACAAAAAGTGTTAATGGCAATTGTTATTTACCATCCATCCCATGGACCACAGTTCGCAAAATATTTGGGAATTTCCAGTGCACTGAGTTTAAGTTTTATGTGCTTTAGACTTAGGAGCATGCTTAGCTACCTCATTGTCTCAAGGTATCTACCATTTTTAGCTTGATTTCTTTTTACTAATATTTCCAGTTCTTTGGTTTTAAGACAAGTTGTGAATTAGTTAGAAAATACATCTGAATTGTAATGTCTCCTCAGGATTTGCAGTAGGTTTCCTGTGGGTCTTGTTGCCACTTTTCAGTGTTTTTCCTCTTTAAATCTGCATTTTAAAAAATCATTTCATGTGCCAGTGACTGAGAATTTGAAAGCAGTTTAAAGAAATTTTAAGCCTTTGTAATTTTTAATCCCTTAATGGTAGTGGATTGAAATGGAAATCAAAAAGCTACAACAATTTGGGGAGAAGATTTATAATCCAGAAAGTGCAAATGATGACTGGTTCTTGTTTTCTTTGTCTAAGGAAAACAAGACAACATTTGAAATTATGCAGAAGTAAAAATTATGCTTACAACAGAGAGGCCTTAATTTTGAATAATTCTATAACCTTTGATTTTATTGGAACTAATAAATTCTTTGTGAGGATTTATTGCTTGTGTTTAAAATGCCAAGCAGTGCTCTACTCTGTTCTACACCAAGTGTGGAGATGCACATTTTAAACGAAACTGCTACAGCACTCACCATGCAGAATCAATTCTTGAAAACAAATTCACTTTTTATATTCCTACTAGAATTAAATAAATGGTTCCAGCCAAGAGCTATTTACTGTGGAAAGGGTATTTCTTTATCAGAATTGGTGGTCACAACTGTCAAAAATGTTGTTGTAGCTTTCACATGCCAGAGGTTATTATTTTACTGCTCTGTCATGTTTACAGTTATCAGTCATTGCTATTTATCAGGAAGCAGTGGTCATCACACAGTTCAGTTTATTTTAAAACTTCTAATTATTTCTCAATTTCACATTTTTTGACTTTAACTCTGTTGAGATTGGATCATTAAAAGCTTATTCATTTGGTAGCTTTAATTCACAGTGTTACTGTTTTTCTTAATTTTATTCATTAATTTTCTGGTGAAGGGCTTTGATCCACTTCTATATACATTTCTCTATCTGCCTAGAAGCCTTTTCACCTAATCTCCACACGAGCTTTCCCTGAAGATAAATTACCATCACAGGTCTCACAGGATGACCATGCAGGGTGTTTTTGGGTGGGTGTTCATGGGTGAAGGCAGCTGCTCATTGGGGTTTGGCCTCCAACATAAAGCTTTCTTCAAATTCATCCATCTTTGTCAAATATTTGTTCAATGCTTAAAATGGTATATGGAAATGATCAACACTTGCAAAGGGTGCTGGAAAACAGAACTAAGTGCTGGGGATCCAGTTCCCAGGTATCATAAACACCCTGAAAGCTCAGCTGTCTTACTGTTGGATTACAGGGGGGAAATCTTGCTCAATACCCTGAAGGCCATTTTCTGGTGCTGAGGGTATTCTGAGACAGATCTCTTTAGCTCAGACATTGAGGAAGGACACCAGACCTCCTGCATAATCAGGTGGTGTCCTGAGTCTGTGTTGGGTGTGCTTTGGGGCCTCTAGGCTGAAGAACATGCTCCTGCCAGTTCCTCTCCTTCTGAGACAGACGAAAACAGAGCAGAGGTATCACCACCACGGGGGCATTTAGACTGACAGGATCCCTCTGGTACCTCAGCTCAGAGTCTAAACTTTACCTTGCACTATTTACATAGGAAATATTTTGGAATACAGCACGCAATTCGTATCATGGGATGGCTCTCCTTGCTGAAGCGTGTCTGGGGTTTATAATCAAAATAATAGGCTCTAAAAGACATGCTTGTGAATAATCTCAGCATTCTGAACTGATGTCAAGAGCTGGAAAAAGAAATTCCATATGGTGTAAATGGAATCCTAGCTCAGATCAAAGTAGCATCAAACCTACAGGTTTCTGTGGTTGAATAATCTGCTCCCTCTCTGTGTTTACAGTGCTGTGCACAAGGCCAGTGGTTGCTAAACACAGTCCTCAGCATGTCCCATCTTCAGTAGGTGTCACCATTTAGTGGAAGGGAGTTGTGGAAGTTTAGTGGAAGGGAGAAATGGGCTGCAGTCCAAAGAGCCCATCTGTGTGCTGGTGTTTGCAGTGACACAGACACACACATATGACTCATAATAAGATTTTGCAACCTCAGGATTATGGAGCTGTGTGCTTCTGGGTGGATAAATCATCACACCCTGGTTAGAACTGAATCCAGCTGTGCCATATCAACTATGCTTTTTCTAGCCTCCATGGAGGAAAAGTAATGTAAATTGGATTTAGAAGGTTCTCTCTGCTTTCGTATGATACGAACTAAAGGCTTAATTGCTTTAAATGCTTCCGTTCTGTTAATAGCAGACATCCAGAGTACTTTGAAGGCTCTCTGATGATGCTTGCTGAATATATATCTGAAGGGATCGTAATAAAATTCTTGTAGGGCAGCAGAAGTCTACCTTGAAGGAAGGAAAAAAAAAAGCCTGTGAATCTCACAAGGAAAAGCTTATTAATGTCAAACCTTGAACTGCAGCAAATATCAATGCTGATGCAACCCAATTATACTTTAGAAGCTGAAACAGAGCACAAAGCTCAGGGGGCTGAGGCTAAGATCATCTTGCTTAACAAATTATATCTACATTTTTTTTTCCCTGATGAATGAGAAATACACAGTTCATGTTCCTTTCCATGGTTACAGAAATCCAGAGCAAGCGTCAGGAAAGAAAAAGAAGAAGCACAGCAAATCCAGCCTACAGTGGACTCTTGGAAACAGAGGTACTTTATCATTCACTTTTTTTACCACTGTTCTATGTCATATCAATAAAAGGTCTAAGTGTTTCTTGCTGTAATAATGTATATGAATGCAGAACCACAGATGTTTGTAAAGAGATACTGATGTAGAAAAGAAAGAAAATATCTCATCTCAGTGGTTAAGCAACAGGTTTTCACCCCACAACATCACTTGCTCCAAACTAGAATTCATCTTAGTTTTAATAAAGGCCAAAAGGACTAAATTAATGTGGGACCTAATGACTCTTTTATCTACAAAGTCAGTCCCTTTAGATCATAACTGGAGAACAGAAATGCTTCATTATGTTCAAATGTGCATTGCTGTTTCTCTTTTCTTATGTGCCAAATAATACATGGAGATCTTTGCTTTTTTATTAGTGACATTCATAAAGGGGGTGTGTTGGTTTAAGAATCAGTGTGGTCTGCAGGGGGTATAGAAGTCTGCATAATAAATATAATAATGCATTATTAAAAATAAAATCTCTGTTGTCTGTTACACTGTTGCATTTATAGTAGTTTCAGAATTTGGTCATGCATAATATTGGATTGCAAACTTGGTGTAAAAGCAGCATATAAATAGGCTTAACTTTTTCTGAATTTTTTCCTTTGTTTCTAAACTAACATATATGCATTTATTCAGCTAATTAAAATTCCACCTTTAAAGTTTCAGCACAGTTTGGGTTTACTGTCTGAACTTTCTACTGAAATGAAACTCAGTTGCAGCCAGCTCTCCATTTAAGCAAGGCCTCTCTGTGTTCCGAGTTCCCTACAACTAAAGAAAGTGATTGTTCTTTATTCAGGCATAAGTGATGCAGGATTCCTGGTATGCCAGTATTTCAGATTTCTGTTTTTGTTGGCAGATAGCAAACAGATGAGGCTAAGAAGAAACCCACTGCTGCAGTCAGACTGCTGAGTTGCTTGATTGTTCTTTTTCTGAAAGCACTGGAGATCTTTATACTCCAGAGCAGCTCTGGGCACTTGAGTTCTTCAGAATTCCTCAAGTATTTTCTTCAGTGCAAATACTGATGTCCATACATGCAGTGTTTAACACAGTAGGAACTTTAGCCTTGCTAGCATTAAATCTGTAGCTCCTTAGACATTTTTGTCCTGATTATTAAAATACTTGCAGAAGTGTTTTGTGGCTGTAGCCAGATTGGTGTTTGTGACAAACTCTATAAACCTTGGAGCAGAGGTGGAAGAGAAGAGGGTCTATGTCTGCTGCACCCCTAGCTCATACTTCTCATCACATCTATTCTCAAAAGCATATGCTGAAATGAAGAATATGGAGAAGGAAATGTCTGTGAAAGACTCCTGTGGCTGATCAGCTGTGTCCTCATTAGGAGCTGTCATTAAGTAGTGACCGTGGGGAATGTCATTCAAGCAAAATGGAGGCAGATGGTTTTTCTCTGATCAATTAGCTGCTCAGACTGATTTGCTAATCAGTGAGTTGAGGTATTTGTGGCATTTCAGGCATTTTGGTGCAGTTTAATTTAGTCTACTGAATGATCTTTAATTCACGATTGTTTAAATTGAGATTGCATATAAATTAGACTTTTTATTTGCCAACACCCCTCAAAATGGCAGGAACTCAGTATTTGTAGTGGTGATACTAACTTCAATTGCAAAAATGTGATCATGGTCTTATGTCTTCACTTAATGGTGTGCTTTTTCTTTTCAAAGCTTTGTCCTTAAAAAAAACGAGATACCATTTTATTTTCCTACCCTCAGTAGCCTTTTTTTTTCATAGGAAAGGGTTACATTTTGGGCTGGTTATTTTTTGAAGAAAGAAGCATCTATTCAAAATTCATTAACAGACTGGCAGGCACCTGTCCATAAGAGAATAGTTTTTTCACCACAGAATAAATAATTTAGTAGCAAAAAACCCCTCTAATTTTCTTCCAAGAAGAACATCTAATGAAGGAAAGTGGTGCTGTTTCCAGTCCTGCTGTACAAGTATTGGATGGCTCAGAGGAACAATTTGGGGTTGTCCAGACTATTAATGAAGCCTGGCTTGCTACTGACCACAGCTTGTGCCATCAGACAAGGCTGGCCATGGGCTGTGTTAGATGAGTTAAACATCTCAGGCAGGTTTGCAGTGCTCTCTGCTTGAAACTTTGGTGACTTCAGCAGATTGAAATCACTGCCAGCTCCTCAGGGCCCTACACATTCACCTCTGAAAGGGAAATATTTTGCTAAGGCCCTCGCTCATTCCTTGCAAAGGCAGTGTGCTCCTCTGAAGTGTAGGCAGGTGTCACAAAGGTAGCAGTGCTTTTCTTGCAGGGGAGAAATTCCTCACCATTTCTATGTATGCAAAAAAAGAGTAATAATTCTAGGAGGCACTCGGAACACTACACTAAATTTGAAATATAGAAATTGGCAAACGTGAAACCACTACAGCAAATAAAGGTGTCATCTCACAGCAGCAATTTTCCTTTATGGACATGGTTGGGCTTGGGGTTAGTTTTATTGCAGTCTTACTCTTACCAGCCCATGCAGTATATCCTGCAACCCCATCAACAGCATTCACAATTTGTATTTTTCTCTTCTTAATAGAATCTAATGCACAATAAACTGCTCGATGAAAAACTTGTTAGAAAGGTAAATAATGCAGCTATTTATCTGCCTGTGTCAGTGGTCAGTCTAAGCAGTTTTTGGAGAGCTGGTTAGGTACGAAGTAAGCCCGTGGAGATTGATAATCTGAAATGTAAGAGACAAGCAGAGCACTTTGCAGTGACATGGGGGTTGGTTTCTTTTCCTTTGCAGAGGAAACGCCTTGCATCGAATTATTTGAATAACCCCTTGTTCCTTTCAACGAGAGGTAAGCATATTTTTAAATGAATATACTACTCTTCTAATGACATGTTAAAAATTCATTAGTAGGATTTCATAGGAGTTATTGTTAGGATACCATGGGGCATTAGTTTATGTATGTTATGTCCCTGTGTTTTTTTAATATGGAGCGAAAATAGATTGTTTCCCTGCAAAAACAATGAAAGGGTAAAGGTCACAGTTGTGTAGAAATGGATCCAAAGCCTCTGCAATCAGTGGAAAATCTGATCTCTGGTACTTTAAGCACCATGCAGTGAGAGAACTGATTGAATAAAGTAGTGTTGCCAACCCCAAGTACTTGAAAATATATATATAAAAAGAATTACTATTTTAGGCTTTTCATTTGCCTCTTTCCACCAGCTTTAAGAAACTACTCTCCATCCTCAAGCACTAGAAATTTCCCACAACTTTTGCTTCAGTAACAAGGGCTGAAAACCAGTTTTTCTGATCCCAAGAGGTAGAGCCATAAATCTAGACCTGATGACCTTGAAGATGCCTTCCAGTCTTGTATTTATAAGAGCTTCAAATCTGAAACTTAATAGTAAATGTCTTGAGAATTAACAACTCAGAGGAGCCATTTGGAGATGCTGATGATTAGTTCATGGGAAGATGTGTATTTCAGGAAAAAATGTGCAACACAGAGAAGACAAAGAGTTGGGACATGTGAGGTGAAACACAGAGAATGTTGAGTATAGTTTAATTCTTCAGACAAGACACATGTAGTGTTTTAAGAAAGTGAGAAGCTTGTATTTCAGAACAGGAGACAATGCCAGTAAAGAAATTTGATTCTGTCCTTGCCCTCGTTCTGCCTTTATAACTTATTCTCTACTGAGATGCATTAGAAGTCAGGGAAGAGAGAACTTTTTCTAAGTTAAATAGGAGCATTTGGAGGGGTAATTATAATTGAGACATGAAGTTTTGACAGTTTTTCAGTGTTTTCTTGATCTCTCTGTCAACTGTCATGTTTAGTGCTTGAGATTCACCTTTCTGCCTCTGCCTTGACTTCCTGCACCACAGGAGCACCAACTGAAAGGCAGGGGTGCTTCTCTCTGCCTTCAAAACTTCACATGCCAGATATAGACACTTGGCCAACTTACCATATGCCTGTGATGCATTTGGTCTCAGAGGACAGCAGAGGTTATTACAGCAAACAGCTCTGCTGACATCCCTCTTAGCAGGAAGCCAGGCTCATGTGAGCCCTGCTGGAAAGAACGTTATTCCTGGCTTAGTTTTATCTTAAGAATTAAAATTGTAATTTATTGTTTATCGTAGCCCTTGTTTTTCCCATGTAATCACATGTGAGAAAACAGGACAGAGTGGCTTTGTTAGCAAGTTGTGCTGCCAGCCCCTTGGTGGGTTTAAGTTAGGGTTTGATATCTCTGACCTTCCTTTCATGACATGTTTCTCTCGTTTTATTTGCAAGGAAGTAGGCAAGTGTCAGAACTCTGCAGCTGTCTGCAGCTGTCTTAGGGCTTCCTGGAAATCAGCAAACTCTCTCCTTAATCATTAATTCCTCTTTGAGTCCTGTATCTTTGGTTTTTCCAGAATCCAGAATATGTGCTGGAGTTCTGCATATTCTGAGAATGTTGAGATGGACTTCATTATAGCAGAATTCCCCACCTCTGCAAGGATTTTTTATGGCACCAGCACTGTTTTGCTGGATGCTGTGCAAGCACTGAACACAAGGCAGGTGCTGTCCCAGATTGCTTGGCTCTGCAGTGATGCAGTTCTCCAGCTCCAGTGCAGAGATGGCTGCCCCTTCTCTTATAAAGTGCTCCTTTAAAAATATTGTCCTCAGTTTCATTTTTCAGCAACCAGAAGAGGGAAGTGGACATGTTTTAAGAAGTTTATAACTTTGTAGCAAAAGTGAGCTGAAAAGATAAATAAACAAACTAGAAAAAATCCCCACGATATCCAGGAAACAACTGTCTTTTCTGGAAATACAGAAGAGGACAATTCTTATAAATTTTGATCAAAATGTTAATTAATCAAGATTCATTTATATGAAAATGTCTTATCTGAAATGAGGTCACATCCCCTGACATGTATAATTTGTACAAAAGATTCATCAATTATCAAGCCTCTGTTTGTCTGAATAACATTTATATCCCCTGAGTAATCGTGGTGTCATACAGTGGTAGATCTCTGTGTGTGTATTTTTGGATATGAAGTAGCACCTACACATTTTTTAAGTCTGTGATTATTTATGGAACTCTTTGCCAAAGGATACTACAATTCTTGAGGAAAGTAGAGAAATTTATGGAAGAAAAAAAAATCTATCAAAGGCTGTTAAATATAAAAATGAAGATGCAAACTCAGGGGTAGGGAAGCCCACAAACTCAATTATCCTGATGTGTCCCTTCCAGCTTAGGATATTCTGTGTTTCTATGAAATCAGCAGCAAAAATTGCAACATACTGTGCAGTTTCCATGAAGATCTTAATTTTTTCTGGCTTTTTATTTTTGGACCAAAGTGTATTGAATTCCACAATTTTTTTTTTCCTTTTTTTATGGAAGGATTGACCTGCCTTCCAGTGACCTCTGTTGGTTCTTGTTCATATCAGGTTGTGAATACAATCACTACAGACTCAGTTCATCCAAAGGTCACTGGTGTTCTGGCTGGAAGTAGTTTGATGAGCAGGAGTTGATGACAGGATCAGGCTCACTCTCACAGGAGCTGACCATTTTGTCCAGGAATCAGCTCCACATTTAAATCTGTGTTTAACGATTAGTTGGAGGCACCTATTTCATACTCCTTGTTAAGTGCATTGCTGGTTCAGGGCCAGCCTTTCCAACCCCCAGCATGCTGAGGTCCTTCAAGGAAGACTTTTTGACTACTGGCACATGGAGAGGAGCTCTGCATGAAAATATCTGAAATTTTAAAACACTGTGACCTTTTAGCATCAGACCCTTGGACATGGGATTCCTGCAATGTACATTTTTAAATCTCAAATGCTAATTCCACTGCTTGCTGTTACATTCTTTCCTGCCTGCATTAATTTTGGCAATGTCCTGACCTCCTATGCCACACCTTGATTAAAATTACTTCCAAAGCTGAGAACTAGCAACTGCTGCAGCAATCTATTTTCCACTAATCTGTTTTCTGCCATTCTTTTATATGCTAGCAAATGAGGATCCATTCTGGAAGGTATGTGTGGCAAAGTTTGTGTATCAGCAGGTGTCTTTCTCATCACTGTGTACTCAGTGCTTGCTTCTGATTATTGTAGTCACTCCCAAGGTACCAAATTGCAGTATTCTCTTCTCCCACTTCAGTAAATCTTGGATTCCCTGAGCTGGAATTTCGAAGAGATGAAGTGTTGGGCTTTCACATGCAAGGCTTGAGTTTAGTCCCTTTGTTGATTGAGAAATTGCTAGTCCAGATTTATGAGCTTAATGAAAATTTTATAAGAGAAATGAGTGACCATTCTAGTTTGTAAAGATTAAATCTCTTCACATTGTGGTTAAAATTAAGATTCTTTGAGCAGGTAGTTTATAAAGAGTAATATTTTGGAGAGTGACTTTTTTGACAAGACTGGTTTAGAATTCAAGATACAAGCCTGACTAAAACTGCCATGAAACTTTTTGATTACTATTCCTAAAAATGAAAACATGCTTTTGGAATTAAAAAAAAAAAATAGATTACTATTCTACTTCCTGGAAAGCCAGTAGAAAATTTTTGATTTTTTGTAATGATTCACGAGGCATGAGAATTTCAAAATCAGTGTCTCCTTTGTTAAAAGGAGTAATTAATGTTGCCACCAGATTAGCATAGCAATCTACTACATGACATTGTAACTTTGTTGATGAGTCTGAGTTCATGTTATGTATTGCCTCAGACAAAGCACTAATCAGTCTTGTTGGAGAAAGGCTGTCAGAGCAAGTCTGACAGAGAACAATTACTGCCAGGCAGCAAGAGGCCAGAGGAGTTCACAAAAGAGGGTATTTAGCCCAAGGCTGTGCTCCAACCTCCTGTTTCCCCATCTGCCCTTTGAGGCAGTGCATGAAACATGGAACTGTGCTTCCCCAGAACCCTTTTCTTGCTGGCTTCCTTCTGCTCTGGGCATGAAGGAGAAGTGATTTCCACATTAACTCTGATCCAGGGCACAGCCATGCATGGGGATACACGTGTTGTAGTAACACACTGGCAAAGAAAGAAGTGAAATAATTCCTATGTCACAATCTGGCTCTATTAGTTGACTCTCTCCTGTGTTTCACTAGTCGGGTTTTATGTTTCTGTTTCAATTTATGGAACTTGCTTCTGGCTCATTTGTTGTTCGTATTTGTTGCTATCACATATCTATTATTTCTGTCTTCTGTGTCTGTCAGGGTCCTTTTGACAATTAAATTTCGTGTTTGAAGGAGCCTGTCTGCTGCAGTAGAGACTTTGAATGCTGTGTAGAGGGAAGTTCTCAATGGATTGACTTTACCCAGGGCACCCTTCTCTTGCAGAACGAGATCCATCACGATGAGCACTGCACTGCTTGCAAGCGTGGAGTTAACTTGCAGCCCTGTGGCACATGTCCCAGAGCATATCACCTCAACTGCTTGGACCCACCCCTCAAAACTGCCCCCAAAGGGCTCTGGGTCTGCCCAAAGTGCCAACAGAAGGTAAGCTTCATGGAGCATGGTATGCCAAGAAGGGAAAATGGGAGTCACCTCAAATTTGTGTACCCCTAAACAGATCTAACCCATGGTCATATCTCAGTGGACTACATTAGATAAAGAAGTACTGAGAGGCTTTTAGTGCAGTTTGCAGTATTTATGTCTGGTATTTTTCACCATCCTAGAGTTAGAACATACACAGAGTGCTGTAGCTTGCCTGTAGTTGCTAAGAATTGTCCTCCTAAAATGTCTCTTCAGTTCCTTCAGCTTCTTTCTTCACATTAATGCCACCAGCATTTAGCCAGACAAAGAATGTAAATCTTAGAGATGAGGGAGGCCATGTGAGAAGAAGCCACTGTTCACCAGTGGATCTGAAAGGTGTGAGGAGAAAACTTCCTTTCCTTTAAATCACATTTGTTATACCCAACTGTTCATCACAGTTACGTGAGATATGCTAAACTGTCTAGTTGCTGTGAGTAATGCTGATTACACAAGGAAGAAAAAAATCACTAAAACACTAAAGTGTCACTAAAGTGTAGATTCTGTGCCATAGAGTTCCTTGTGCTTAGCCCCTGAGATCACTTTTATGTTCTGAGACAAGGACCCAAATTCTGGTCCTGTCAAACTGTAAGGCTGGAGCAAACGTTAATGTGTCATTTTGTGGAATCCTAACCATTTATTGTTTCCTGGGCTTATAGGTGTTAAAGAAAGATGACAGTGTGCCATGGACTGGAACTCTGGCTATTGTTCACTCCTATGTTACTCATAAAACAGGTAGGGATTAACTCAGCCACTGACAAGGGATTCCCTGCTCATGATAGGCAATGCCATTTGAGTCCTTAGCTGAAATATCTAAGTAGTGTTACAATGCTGCCAGGTCAGATGGTGTAGGTCACAGAGCCATAAGTGACTGGGACAGCAGACTTTTTCTCTCCCCTTGCCCTTGGTCTGCTCCTTTGCCATCTTCTCTCTGTAAGGAAGTTGAGACTGATCTCTCAGGAACTTCACTCTCTGGAGGAAGCCATCAACAAAGTGGTGCCTTCCCTGGAACAGGGCTGAAAACAGGATTTTGAGGCAGAATCATTGTGAGGCAGAGTGAAGTGAAGCAGAGCCATGTAATTGGGTGTGTAGCACAATGCCTGACCAGTGTCCCAGACGCCACAGCAATATCAGCTTCTAATTCCTCAGTGCTTGTGTTATGGCAGCCACTTGAGTCATATGCTGTGTGCCAGCTGTGCATTGAGCATTATTCTTTTTTAATCCCTGTTGACCTCTTACAATAGGCTGTTTGGGGCATTAGATGATATTTGTAAGGACCATTATGGAGGTCTGGCACAGTTATAACTGTGCTTTTCTGCCAGGGTCACTAACCTGGGCTAGGCCCCAAAGGGCTGGCCTCTTCCTAAATACCATTCACCTCTTCCTTGGAGACGTCCAGGATCACATGTGGTCTAAGGATGAATTTCAATTCACCTCAGAGGTGCACTGTACCTTTTGGCTTGTCCTCCTGTGGGCTAACCATTGACACAGACACATGCACAGAATCCCAGAACCCTTTAGGCTGGAAAAGACCTCCAAGATCATTGAGTCCAACCTGTAACTGACCCCACCTTGTCACCCAGTCCAGTGCACTGAGTGCCACGTCCAGTTGTCCATGGACCCCTCCAGGGATGGGGATTCCACCCCCTCCCTGGGCAGCCCCTTCCAATGCCCAACCACTTTTTTTAGTGAAGAAATGCCTGCAAGCAGAAACTCCAACTTCTTTGGCTGTACCTGCTGACAAAAGGCTAATGAGACCTTAAACTTGCCATGCAAAATACACTGCTTCTGCTTTCTGTCCTCAAGTGCACAGTACATCCTTAACCTCTGCATCCTTAATCTTGTTGTTCCACAGTCAAAGAAGAAGAGAAGAGAAAGTTATTAAAGAGAAGCAGTGAGCTGAAGAGTGAGCATAGACAGTTAGAAGAAAAAGATCGACTTCTCAACAGTGCAGTGAAGGTAGGACACCTGGTGGGGACACAGAATTTCCTGAAGAGATGGTTTTAAAGAATTTAAGCCCTAAAAAAATGGTATTTTGTGGCTAGAAAATGATTCAAGCTCCCAAGCAGTAGATTTTCAAGTGTGAATATGCTTCTCTCTGAGGAAGTACATGTGCATTTTCTTTATGCACAAAAGCAAGGCACTCTGGCAGGCTGAGGAGGAGAAATCACTTGGATTCCTGTGGCAAAACACACCCAAACAAAACCCCACAAATAGCTATGGCTGCCTTCCTTGTAGTTGCATCCATAGCTCTGAGCTCTCCAATGACTTCGAGGCACTTCCATTCTCTAGGTGAAAAGTTTTGTCACAAGTGTGTCCTCCAGTGGTAGCTGCTTGTCCATTAGCTCAAACCTCTTGATATTAAGTAGAAATAACCATCTTTACTGAATGTTGTAGCATCTCTCCATGACTGGACATGGACTATTTTGTCTCTCCAAACTCATTTCAAAGCTAAACATTGTCTGGAGGTATCTTCCACAGATATTGTGCTATGAGGAGCTGGCTGAATGGGCTGGATTCAAAGCCTAATTCCTACCCTTCATAGCTGAAGGAACTATCTGGGGCTACCTCCCTCCTAAGAGGTAGCTGTTAGTTTGTGTGGCAGCCTCAATAAATATTTGACACTTCCTTGCCCTGGAAAAATCAAAGTGGCAGCTGCAGGAGTAATTGGTCACTGCTTGTTTTACCATTGCAGTTATCCAGAGGAGGCATGTTAAAATATTTATCACATAAAACAGAGTGGAAAGAAAAGCAATAACTTATTAAAAAACATCCCTGTATATTCCCTGTACATGTGTATAGCACTAATGGAACCACACATCTACGTAATAGGTAGGAGAATGCAGTGGGCTGAGGAATTTGGAAAAATAAAAGCTGTCAGCTATCAGGTGTGTGTAATGGCTGTCAAAATCAGTAAGATTTTTACCTAAGCAGAATCAGGTTCTTTCAGTGGGCAACACTGTCTTATTTAAATGGTAATATCAGCCAATGATTGTATTTATTGGAAGTGTATCCACTTGAAAGGAGAAAATAAATTAGAGGTGTCCCAGCACAGAGTAATTTCCTTCTGACATTTTAACAGAGATTTATATGAAAAAGAACACTCTCATACACCCCACAGCTACAATGAAAAACAGAACATAATTTATCTTTCATCTGAAATTTCATTTCTCTTAACCAACCTTTTTGCAGCTTCACACAGCTGCTTTCCAAACAAGTTGATTTTCCAGTGAGCATTTCCCAGTTCCCCAGGACTGGAGAATCCCCACCTCTGGGCAGTCTGGACCATAGCCAAAGAGGAGCAATCTGCAGACAAGTAATCAGTTTGGTCAGAATCCTGGGCACACTGGGAGAAAGAAAACAGGGTTCAGGTATCAGAGGCTGCTGTCCCCTTTCACCTTGCAGACAGACTCAGGGTGTGGGTCTGTCCCTCACAGAAGAACAGGGTGCTGGATGCAGCAGTCCATGGCTGGGGAGGGAAAGGAGAATTACTGATTCTTCCTATCTCTTCTTGGAGAAACTGAGGATTTGGGATGCCTTTGTTTAGCTCCTGCTCTTGTGCCCATTTACATGAAGGTTTTTATTTCAAGAGATCACAGGGTGCAGTTTGGTCACCCTGAGGGATGAAAGCTTTCTTGTGAGTGCTCTGGTCTAACTGTTGTGTCTTGGAGCAAAGTTTTCTGTCAGAAAAATACTGATATCATGTTCAGTGAGATTAATGTATCTTCACAGTGCCAATTCTCTGAAATGTGTGGCACATATGAAATGCATCCTGGTGAGGTTCACCCACCAAGCATTTATCAGTGTCCTCTGGTAAGAGTGAGAGACCTGAGTGGTGCCTTCTCTGTTTTCAGTAACACAGCTACTGCACTCCTGTGCCAGACATCTCTGTGGAGTGCAGAAGGTGCTCCTGCCAGGCTGTCTACAGGATGGAGTCAGAAACGTCCTCCAAATGCATTTTGCCTGGGAAGAATATTGTTCCCTCAGACAGCTGCTGCAATGTGTGCAGCACTGCTGATTACTCCATTTGTTAGGCTGTGGTTTTGCTTTCCCCAAAGGAGAACATACTTCATTTGAGCAGAATGTGCACCCAAGGCACCAAAGGATGTTTGGAGAGATGTTTGACACCACTTTGAATGTACTCTCAGCCTTTCTTTCTCTCTCCCCTTCTCTTTATTTGACAGAAATGCTTAGAGCTAAAAACCAGCCTGATGGCCCAGCAGAAAGGGACTCAGTCATCACTGGAACGTCTCAAAACCCTCATTAGACTGATACAAAATGAGCAGATGATTCAGGTTACCATGACGACCACCACCACCACCTCCCTGCTCTCCATCCCCTGGATCAAACCCTCTGCTGCCTCTGCTGCCATGCACAAAGCCTTGCAGCCATCACAGGGTAACAACTGACAGGAGTCGGCCCTGGGAGGTCTGAGGGAGGGGCGACCAGGAACTTTATGCACGTGAGCAGGGGAGAGATGAAACTGGAACAAAGGACAGAAGGAGCAATCTCAGTTTTGATACACTCAGAGACTTGCAGACCAGTCAGCCCAGTTTGTAGGTCACTGTGGCAGCAGGTTCCCACAGAGCGGGTTGTGCTGCAGTTTTGTATTTGCCAAGAACCTTCAGTGCTTATGACATTTTGTTTCGTTATGTTGGCCTTAATGTATTTATGACTGAGGATGAACAGGAAAAGCATGGCTGATGGGAAGCAGGAGAGCCTTTTTTTGGTGGCAGACAGGCTTTCTGTTCTAAGGGGAGAGGAGTTAGTGAGGTATTAGAGAAGTAGTTGGGCTGAAAGCTATGTGTGTGTGGGGGGGAAATCGGTGAGATAACCAGAAACTGAGCTACTTAGCACTTGACATGGATTGTTTTCAGAGGAACAAGTTTGGCCCCATTGATTCAGGTGACCTGGAGATGGGGTTGTTGTGACCAGAACAGCATCACGGACACTCACAGAGCCTTGGAAACAAAAGATTTTTTTTTTTTTTCCGTATTATTAGACTTGAGAATTGCAGATATTTAAATAAAGAAATTGTAAGAAGTTAGCATTTCTAGTAAAATATTGAAGTATTTTCATGCTGATGCTTCTGTATATGCGTTCCGAAATATTTAAAAAAATACGACTGTAAAACTCCTTTTGCAGGTCCTTTTTACTTATTTTGCTATCAGTGTATTTTTCTCATGGAGTTTTTGTGCAAGGTTTAGCATCAACCATAAGAGTGGATATCTTTGACAGTTTGGGTTTCATTTTTTAAAGAGATTATTTTGTGGCTTTCTGTCTTTTTTGTTCATTTTGGATTCTTTTTTAAAGAAAAAAAAAGCAAATAAATATTCTGGGTTTTGTTTCTTGTCAGTACAGATAATATGCCAAAAAATAACTTTACATTTTTGTACTGCATTTTTATTGTTAAAGATATGTAACATGTTTGTTTTTTTTTTGGGTTTGGTTTGGTTTGGTTGGGTTTTTGGTTTTTTTGTTTGGTTGGGGGTTTTTTGTTTGATTGGTTGGGGTTTTTTTGTAGAAATATCTGCTGAAATGGTACAGGAAAAAAAAAACTGCCTCAAGGGGTTGTTTCTCGAACTGGAGACTCAAACTCAAGACTTCTGGGGGAGGGACGGGGCATGGAAAATTAAAAGGGTTTGGGAGGATTTCGTTTTTGGAAACTTGACTCCTTTTTAACATTTTGTTGGATTTTAGCATGTTTGGGAAGTGTTCAGCATTAGCCTGAGAAAATCCCAGTGCACCTGCTTGTTTTACTAGCTGGTCTTCCTGATTCTGCAAGGTCCTGCCTGGCCCCCAGGGCCCCTCTCCTGTGGCTGCCTGGGAAGGTGGTGATGGACACCCCGGGTTTCTCAGCTCACACTCCCCAGTGCCATTGTCTCTGTCCTTGTCAGTTCTCCATCACTTGGCACAACAGGTACTCATGGAAAGCCACCATAGCAGGACACAAGGTTAGTCTCACATCAGCATATCACATGGTGCCGAATAGCCTTTTTTTTTGTTTGTTTTTTAATTTAAAAAAATGAACACATGAGGGACTGGCTTTTTTTCTGTTGCCCAACACTAAGGCAGCACATGGTCCCTTCAACCATTTTCACAACTCCGGGAGAAACTGTGCAGTACTATACAAATCTATTTTAATACACAACACTCGATTGAACAAGATTTTTATATTCTTTTATTGATGAACAAAGTGAACTAAGTAAAACACAGTTGTTATACATTGGTTAATGTATGCAATTATGCATTCTGAGTGGCTTGCAATGTAGATGTTTTCAGGTTTCATGATTTTTTTTTCCTTCTCAGACAAATTAAAAAAAAAAAAGGAAAAGTGTTGGAAAGTTGAATATGTGAAGAATTTCTGAAGAACTGTCTTCAACTGTTAAAAGTAGTTATTTTGAAAAGGGGGCTGTCCAGTGGATAGTGTGCATAGAAAAAAAAAAAAGTGTTTGTCTTATATATGCCAATGTAGTTTTACTTCTTTATGATGCATTAAACTTGACTGACAATTTCCTGGCATTGTTGTGGTGGTCTCTGCTGCCAAGGGTCACAGCATGGCCTGCCCAGGGCCTGTTCAGGGACCCCCTCCCTGCCCAGACTCTCCCTGGGGCAGGAAAAGTGACTTGAAGAACAGGTGCTGCTGATTTCTCCACCACTGTGTTCCATTTTCAAACTTAAGTGCTGCAAGAATGAGTACAGTACTTTCTGCCTGCTTTCTGTCAGGAAGGTGGCCTCTTCCTCGAGGCTACCGTGTGTCCCAGGCAGAGGGACCCTGTCCAGTCCTGTGCTTAACTTCCCACCTCTTGGAATAATTGCCAATCCACCAGACCCCTGGGCTTTGCTTTCATACCTGCACTCTCAGGTGCTCTTCAAAATGTGGTGACCCTGCTTTGTAAAGTAATTTATACATCACTTTATAACTGTAGTAAAGAAACAGAGAGAGAGGGCCCTGGAGGGGGTTGGCTGGTTTCTGGTTGGTGGAAGGGATGGAACTTTTTCCCAACAAAATTAATCAAGTCAAAGCAAAACACTGTCACAGCTGCATAAAGCCTGCCACAGTGGCTAGTGGTTATGCAGAGCAGAAACAGGGTTGGGGTTTTCTTCTCAGGGGTAGGGGAAAAGGTATTTTTTTGTCTGGGGGTGTGTTGCCTTGTCTTCACCTCCTGGCAGTATTACTGTTTAATTTCAGGCTGCAATAGGCAAGGGAACTCAGCACTGCACTCCTGCTTCCCCTACAGCTCAGCTGCTCCCTCCTCCCTCCCAGCCCCTGCTACATGGAAGGCAGGCTGATTTTTTCCTGACATTGCTTCCAGTATTAGAAGACACCTCTCCCCCATGCCAGAAAACTCCCCAAATCATATGTCATTGTCATCGTCATCATCATCTGTCTGCCACCATCCTAACCTTTAAACTCAATGCTGTGCTAACAGAAAGGAGCCATTTACAGAGCTCTGCATGCTGCCTTAATAATTAATGCAGTTGCAAGAGAGTGCAGCCTTTAATCTTTGATAGTATTTTAAATGGAGGTTTTGGTGGAGATTTGCAGGAGTCACAGTAGCCTCTGTGTTCCTTGCTGTGGTTATGGGCATTGTCTTTGAAAAGAATCAGGAGCTGCAGGGTTCCCAGCCCTCCCCTCCCAAATGAAAGTTATTTTTACAGCTATGCCAGACTTCACAGCTTCAGGGCTCTTTATTTTACCATGACAGACTGTTTTCTGTGCACAGGACGCTTTCACATGCCAGAAGTTATCTTGCAGAGGATCTGCTCTGCAAAAAGCCATTTGAATGAAGCATGTTGTATCCAAGCCTGTCAGTTTTGTATTTGCACCTCTCCAAATGTAATTTCACCTCTTCTTCCTGCCCACTGTCTCTTGTCCCTCAGAAATGAGAGGAAAAGGTACACTTCTCTCTGTTGGGAAGTAACACAGAGCAATGCCAGAATGAGCAATTTTTGTGTCAGGGTCTCAGATATTTTGAGGTTTCATACTCTTTAGAGGGAGAAGCCACTAGGACCTCAATGCTCTGAAGTCAGGAAGCAAAGTCAAGACCACTCAATATTTTTTTTTAGTATTTAGTTTACAATCACAGCAGCAATTTTTGTAAGAAATTGCAAGATGATTTCACAACAATGTCAGCCCAGCAAATGGCTTCTCTCATGGCAGACTCCTGTGTAAGGATGGCAACACAAACTGGAGCAGCTGGATCAGGAGTTCATTCCACATGCCAAGTGGCTTTCTGGTAGTTTGATGGCATATTAGGATCACTTAAACTTTAAGAAGAATGCATTATAAACTGATACATACTTTTTGTTCTGTGTTCTGCATGTCATCTGTAGCTGGAAAGAAAGTAATTACGCTGAGATGAGTGGCAATAGCCACATCAGATAAAACTCTGCTCACTTTAATCAGGTTTTCCCAACTGCAGCCTATTTTGCTTAGAAAATGAAGCCTGGCTTCTGAGATCAATCACTAGAGACTGACTGATGCAAACTGAAAATGCCAGACTCCCCTGCTGTAAGCCACTTTTAAGTTCACCATGGTGAAGATCATTAAAGGAAGAGTTGGGGTTTTTTCCCTCCCTTAAAAAAGCAAACAAAAACTAAATTGTCACGACAGGAAAAAATACTACAAAGCATACACAAGCTTGTTATAATACATTCTAGCCAGAGAGAATGAAAAACAAAAAAAAAGATGTCACTGCCCTTTGAAGTTCTTGTCTGCATTTGTGCTGGCAAATTGCAGATGATCCTTTGCTGTTTAAATGCAGGAGAAAAGCTGCACTCCAACCTTTGACTGAGCAGTTACCACAGAAATTTTAATTCACCTTTGCATTTCATCTTTGGGCTTAAAATGCTGCAATAAATCACCTTTCTCCTCAATATTCATGATAGAAACATTCCCTTTCCCCCTCTCATTTTCCAAACTGGAGTGCTTTGCTGCAGCAGCAGCAGAGAGAACAAGAGACACAAGGTCAGGAAGTGACTTTCTGTCCCTGCATACAGGTGAGCAAAAGCTCCAAGACTGGAAGGACAAGTGCCTGCAACAAGCCTTCCTCCCTCTGCAGCCAAGCATGGCAACCTATAGGTTACCAAAGGAGTTGGGAGATCTTTTACAATCTCTCCCCAACATGAGGGTCCTGCTCCCAGTGTGTCCAGTGTTGAAAACCCAGGGTGGTGGTTTAAGCTGTAGCTGCAGAAAAAGAAATGATGCATCCTTCATCCTGGTGGGCTTTTGCATCCCTTCACACGAGGCCTTCCCAACTGTCATCTGCATCTTGGGGCCACTCCTACTTTGCTTGGCCATGGAAATGTTGTCTTAGCTAAAACTAAGAAGGAGTGACATTAGAAATAAATTCACAAAGCAGTGAATTGAGAAAAATGAAATTCTGGTGTAGATATTAAGTTATGGTTTAAAGTGCTCTTGCATAACTAAGGAATTTTCTATTGGTTTGAAACTGCATCATAAAAAATGCTGAGCCACTGACTATGTGTTTCATCCTTCTTACCTTCCTCCATTACATCACAACTGAAAAAAATAAACAAAAATAATAAACCAAATCCCAAATCCCACCCACATAGATGGGTGGGGGGCTCATGCATCTGACCTTGCTGAGCTCTGGGAGGTTTCAGGCTGATGGAAATGGCTGATTTCAAGGATTTTTCACACAAGATATATATATATATATACCTTTTTTTTTTTTTTTTTTGTATCTTCCCATTTATCCAAGGGTCTCCTGCCCCAGCTGCCCTTCTGCCCTTCCCCTCTCTCTCTGCTGAGGGGCTCCAGGAGCCTCATCCAGCCAATGCTGTGTGGAAGAGAGAGACACAACCAGTCAAGTGAAAGCTGTGCAAAACCATCCAGGTTGAGATTTGATTTGACACCAGCCTTCTGGTGAAACAGGCTTGGCACAGAGTGGCTGTAAAGCTGCTGGTTGGCAACAGCTGAACACAAGCCCAGGTGTGTTAAGGTGGGCAAGAAGCCAAAGACCCCTGGCCTGGATCAGGAATAATGTGTCTAGTAGGACCAGAGCAGTGAACAAGGCTGGGCACTGCTGAGGCCACACCTTGAGTGCAGTGTCCAGTTCTGAGCCCCCCCATGACAAGACAGACACTGAAGGGCTGGAGCATGTCCAGAGAAGGAATCAGTGCTAGGGAAGAATCTGGAACACAGGAGCAGCTGAGGCATCTGGGGGGGCTCAGACTGGAAAAATAGAGGCTCAGAGGAAATCTTCTTGCTCTCTACAATTCCCAGACAGGAGAGTGCAGCCAGGTGGGGGTCAGGCTTTGCTCCCAGGAAACAAGTGGCAGCATCTCTGAAAATATTTAAAAGACTTGTAAATATGGCTGGCACTTGAGGACATGGCACTTGTGGACTTGGCATTTCTAAGTTAGTCATTGGACTCAGCCTTAAAGGTTTTTTCCAGTCCAATTAATTCTGGGATTCCATCATCACCTCTGCTGTGTGCCCTGGGTATCTGGGGCTGCCCCAGAGTGCTGGACCCAGAGGGTCACTTTCTTTGAAGTAATGTTACTCTGGGTGTGTCTATCACCTGCTTCATTTAAGTGTGCCCAGGCTGGAGCCAGAGTGTGAGTCCTGGCAGTGCCAGTGACCTGCTGGGAGGCTGCCAGGTGTCTGCCCTGTGCTGGAGTAGAAACTAAAAACCACAGCCTAATGAAGAACTGAAAGACACATGTAAAGGGCTCAAACATGAAATAATGATGAAACAAAAAAACCCCACCAGATCAAAGCTTTTAATTTCACTCTAAGTACTGTATTCTCACTCTCAGAAATTCTTATCAAAGGCAGGCAGATGTGACTGCCTCCAGGGGTCTCAGCTCAGAGCTTCCTGATTTGAATTTACTCCACAAATTTGCCTTCAACACCAGAGACCAACAAGGTAACAGTAGCAGCAGGTTTTGCTGTGGCAAAGCCACATGCTGAAATTTAATAGCACTGCAGAGCTGAGTAAGGCTTTCCAGTACCCATCAGGTGCTCTACAATTGTAAATGCAAATAAATCCCTGCACAAATGCCACCAAGCTTTTGCATACTGGTAAGATGAATTACTGTCAGGTAACACAAACATTTATTTCCATGGCAAAATACAAGCACAAACCTTCCATTTTGGGCTCTATATTAGGCAAGAGAGGGTTTACAAAGTTTATAAATAAACTGTGCTCTGAATCACACCAAGCCATGGAGTGGGCACAAGTCTTGTGGAGCTCAGCCCGTGTGAGTCTCTCTTCTCTCCAGATCAAGGTGGGCATTGCTGGGCTTTCATGTGAGGTGCTTTGCCTGTTTCTCTTTATCACATTTCTGGTCATCAAATTGCTTTCCTCAGTCAAAAGCTCACTTAATGAGCGACACAATAATTAGTTCATTGGAAGTGGCATTGCAAGGGCCAGCTGAGAGCAGGGCAGGGTCCACAGGGTGGTGGGACTCCCCACCATCAAAGCTGCAGGGATGCAGCATAGGCTATTGTACTCTTGCATTTTGGAAAGTGAGGTGCTGGCAGTAACTCTCCCTCACCTTCTTTCCCCATGATCCAACACCCCCATGGCCTCTCCAAAAGTGAGAGTGTTGGCAAGCCTACATTTCCCACAGCTGGGAATACAAACTAGTCAGGAAACAAAAGGGGGGATGTGTGATTGTACCATCCATCCCATTAAAAGTTCAACTTGCTACCTAAGGACACACTGATCACGCGAATAAAATATCGGGAGCTTTTCTATTATTAGTCTCCTCATGGGTGGATGAATATATTAAAGTTTATAAGGCTCTGAGAGATTCTGTGATGAATGCTGCTCAAGGACTGCAGCACACCCAGACAGATCATCTGCACACATGTAAGTGATAGTCATTTATGGAAGTTTTTTTTGAAAGAACTGCAGAGAGCTCCCTCGGTAAATGACATTGTTCAATCTTCTTTTGTTTCACTGTAGATTCAGGGTAGAAAAGTATTCCCTTTCCCTTTTGGTGCTTGTTGCTAGAGGTGTCCTGATAATCAGACTAATCTTGGGACCAATTTTCAATTCCTAGCAGCTCAGTAAACTAAAATGCTTAGGCAATTTATTCTCTATATATTGTCAGCTAGGTAACACTTGATTTCTCATTTCATGACTGCATTTTATTGTTTTCAACTGAAATCCAGCATGTGTGTTTTCAACAGATTATCTCCATAATCACTTTCTTTTTGCTATGGAAATGATCTGAAAATTGTTCTTTGATACCAGAGAAGAGTTCACAAGGCCACGCTGTACAAAAGCTTGAATCGTGCAATTATCATTTGTAAAGAGAAACTGTTATCAAAGTAACTGCAGGGGACACCTCCAGGACTCCTCTTAGAGTCAGGAAATTTGAAACATATATTTCTCTAACATGAATTTCACTCCAAACCCTTCTGAATAATTCATGTGAGCTGATTTAATGCCATAGTTAAGTCTGGCACTCAGGACAGAGATTGGGGGTGGGGTTCTGCCAGAGATGGAGGATTTCACCAGTTCCTCTAAGGCTGGGGTCTCATCCCCAGGGATTTGTACCCAGGTGCCTTTAGTTTGGCAGAATCCATTCCCTGTGATCAGCAGCCTTGTAGGGAAAGGCTGGGGTGGAGGTGAGTCCCTGTTTCTGCCCAGAGTGCCTGCTGGGGAGGTGGGGAGGCAAAGGAGAGCCCCTGTCCCCCATCACTGTCCCCAGCAGAGCTAATGGCAACCAGAACCCAGAACTTCTGGTTTTCGTAAGACCTGCACTGGCATCTGTTATCTGTTATCTGTTCTTTATATGTGTTATCTGTTCTTTAAAGAAAAAAGGTACCTAGTTAGGAGAGAGCTCCATTTTGTTCTTCATTCACTAAATGAGAGGAGCCATAATTTGCTAGGAAATGGTAGTTTACAAAGTACTAAGAGGAAGACTTGGTGTTTAGCATGTGACCAGTACTGAAAGAGGGAGTCTGGTTTTAACTGTCATCTCAAGTGTCCACAGACAGGCAAATCAGCTGAAGGGATGCTTGCAGCTTGTACTTTTTCTTTGTAAAAGTAAAGGGGTCAGAGACAACTGTGTTCTGACAACTGCAGCTGGCAAATTCCTGTCGTCTCCCAACCTAGGATGAGTGGGAGAACTGAATCTATGTGGGAACTCCTACCTATCTCAGGGGACACTTTGAGCAAAGCTGACTTCCATGAACGCAGGATTTCAACCCACAGGGCTCTGATCTGTTACTGTGCTAAAGCTATCCAGGATTCCCATTCCCATTACACAACAGCCTGCAGACCAAATGCCATTACCAGTATTTAATCCCAAGGAACTCTTCTAATGCCAGGTCCTCCTTTATTTTTTTTCACAGACAGTGAAACTAATGCATCTGTATTTTGACCAAAGTCAGAGGGTGGCAAAATACTGTGATTTTGTTAATTCCCAGAGGCCAAACTCCTCCCCTATCAAGACAGGGTGCTGATGTACAGAACCAAGTTGCTGAGCAATGCTGAGCATAACTGTGTTTGAGTTTCAATACAACAGGGCTGGGAGGCTCTCATGCAGATGTAAAGCTGATGAGTTGCAATATGAAACTATGATAGTCCTTGGAAATCTCATTTTGCTGAACTGCAACAGTCCCGAATTCTTGTTAATTATTCTCTGTGTAATATGCCAGATTTTATATTCAAACTGGAATCATAGGTGGTTATTACTTACAGATATTCAAAAGCCACATGTTGTCTTTATGACACTTGAGGAATAGGACAAAACACACAGCTGTGCCATCAGAAGTTGGTCCTAACCCATCTATTTTTCAAATTTTAATCACTGCCTAATGCTATAGATGACACCTACTGGGCAAACGAAGGCCTGGCACACCCAGCATTCCACAGCCTCCTGAATATTTGGTTTTTTCCTGAGACAAGAACAAATCCTCTTCACCCTCTGTGACAAGATTTTGTTGCACTCTTCACACAGGCTGGGAATTTCCAACCACCAAGAGGAAGGACAGAAGCACAAGTCCTCAACTCACTAAAACTTGTGAGGTAAAAAGTGTCTGTGTTTGCAGAGGAGAAGGTCCTCCTGAGACTGTTACTTTTACTGCAAATATTCCCTCTGTTTCATTTGCTCTGTACAGAAGCAGGAAGGCCAGAGCATTAGGGAAAACACCATTTACCTTTTTTAACATTGGCTAATTATCTTTTGCTCGACAGGCAACTATGATGATAACTTGTTTAACACATGCTATTGCCAAACAATGTTAAACAATGAAATAGTAGGTTGTTAGAGTTCATCAAACACAATCAATATTCACAGCATAATTAGAAAGAAAACACTGAAAATTATCCCTTTACGCTGGCTAATTATTCACATTGGGACTAATAACAGACTTTCAATGTGTAAAAGTGATATTAAGTATATTATCCAAGTTGTTGTTCTTACTGCTTTCTAAAGAAATTTGAAATTTCTATCAACTCAATCTGCAAAAGCAACACAGTCCAAACACTGGAGGCACTCAAAGTTAGTCTATATTCTGTATTATTCACTCACTAATATAATTCCACTGGTTAAAATTCCAAGAATTTTCCAAGAGGAAAACTCCAACAATTTAGATGATTATTGCTCCTCATTTGAACTTGTAAGAACAAACTTTGACACACTTTGCATGTGCAGCTACAGTGATTTTTGACACACTTTGCATGTGCAGCTACAGTGATTAACTGCATATATTAGATATTTGGAAGCATAATTAGTTAGCCATCTGCACAATTCAAATTACACAGGAAACGTTTTATTCTTCGTTGTAATTGTCAGCCTGATGTGGCACAACTGCCCACACCTCTCTTTGTAAAAGAAGATACTTAAGTATATGGAAAAATAGTTAAAAAACATTCATATCCTAAAAAGTGATTCCGCCTTTATTAACTTAATAGGGTAATTCCTAATAAACTTGTATTCAATTAAAAAGTGGAAAAGAAAAAAACATTAAAAAAAAAGGAAGATGTACATTCAGGAGTAGTCCAGAAATTACCTCTGCCCATGCAGAAAATAATGTCACATAATAAAGTCTCCAGATCCTCAAAGAAATGACAGACTGGCATGTAGTGTCATGGGGTTTTTTGAAATATCAGTTTTTGTCAGCTGCTCAAGTTTAGTAAGGGGATTCACTTGGATCTACTGGTCACTGAACGTTCATGTTCATATTCTCCCCATGTGATGGCAACATATGGGGCACCAGTCTTCTCCCAGCATCTTTGGTATTTGGAAAGACACAGAAACTTTACCCTGTGTTGAAATGTTTTTGGCAGGAGAGCCCTAAATAGAGAGGTCCCATCCAAGAGACCTTTCCCTCAGGCACTCTGATTCCATTTTCCCTCCTGAGAGCATTAAGGCAAGATCTCACCAGGCACTGTTCTGGAGTTGAATATATTCGTGTAGAAATCTATCAGCAGCTCAGTGAAGAGGTTCACAGGCACCAGAGCACTCAGGGAGGTGGTTCCTGTCTGTGGCCAGATCAAATTCAAACCAAAGACACAGGCCAGGCTGGATGCTGTCATTCTGTTATAGATGCTCTCCTGTGAAACCTGCCAAAACACAAGCATGAATAGGTTTATACAGACAGGAGAAAAGAGACAAGACATGATCCTGTACTGAGAAGGAACCAATGAGGGGACCAGACCCTGGCCATGGGTACGTCACTGGTTTTTTAACCTCAGGGCTGATGAGGCAGCCTAGAGCTATGGGGGCACTGGAAGACTGTGTCCTTAGAGTATAACATAAGAGCAAGCAAAAAGGCTGAATTTTTTCTCTATCCTAGAAAATTAATTGTTTTTCAATCCTTCCATCATAGAATCTATTGTTATTTCTGCTGGGGTGGAGAAAAGCATAAAGAAATTTAATCTGTTTCAGATGAGATCAGCTCAAACAAGAACTCTTTATGCCACAGCAATGTAGCAAAAGGTAAGCTAGTACCAAAATAACTGATGAGGGAAAATGATAAGAACAGGGAGCACTCTGTTAACAAGGAGACACAGAACTGGGTATTACTCTGAAGGTAGCTAGACAATGAACTGGTGTTTGTAAACTAAGAAATATGACAAGGTTGGGGACTGTGTTCTGGCCCTTGGTGGCTTATACAGGCTGCATTTACTCCGTAATATTGTACACTGGGGATCAAGGACAAATTATTTTTTGGTGTTTCAGTGAAAAGTCTCTAAAATATCATGAGAGCTACAGCTCATCACACTGTGTTTTCTACAGCACAAGAAACTGCTGTGTCCTAAGAAAGTGTACCTTCAGTGTACATAGGGCAGGTACTCTGGAATGGCACAAGAGCACACGGTATAGTACTGGAGGCTGGAAGGAGCCAAACCTGTTGCAGCTGTACTCATCCCAGTTTTTGGGAGTGCTCCTGACACCTTCCACTCCACAGGAGCTTCTTCAAGCACTACTTGAAACACATCTTAGTCCAGCTGCTGCTTTGGAAGGCCAATGTTTCAGCTCAAAGCAATCACACTGTGACCCGCTGTAGAGCTAGATTTAATTTTTTCTCTTCAGGTTAACTATTTCAAAGAATGTTCCCAACTCCAAGATTAAACCATGTCTTCCCACCTACCACCACTTTGTAAACATTTCAAGAAGACAGTCAGCATTGAAATGATCAACAAAAATACCCACAACACAACTTGTCCTCTTAGAGAAAATTCTGAAGATAAAATGAAACAGTGATTTTATCAACTGAGGCAGAGCTTCACTAAGTATGATCTGTAAATCATTAATGGGGAAGACTTAGGAGCTCTAGGGAGACATGACAATGTTGCTTCACTCCAAAATACACAGCAATCCCTCCCTTAGCAGATGCAGGAAGAAGTGTGCAACTGAATCCAGCTCTACACAACAATCTTCACTGGCTCACCAAAAGCTGCAAGCAAGGATGTTGCATATAGGTAAAGCCTGATAAAATAAGAGCCTTGTTACCCTTGTAAAATCATGGCTCAGCCCTGCTACTTTGGCTAAGTACAGCTAACAGCTGACCTGAAAAGCTCCTGTGAGAAAGGAATTTGCACCTGTGAGGACTTCTACCCATGAGGAATTGTTCTTTACCCATGAGACAAGAATTTAAACATCTTTAGAAAAGAAAGTCTTTGATGAACATGTACACTGGCAACTACTAACCAATGACCTGAGCTGCAGTAAGTTACTAACCAACTAGAATTAAACACGATGCCTTTAGAAAACAGATGAAAAGAGAAAAAACATGAGCTGTGAAGAATAAAGATTGGCTGTTGTGCATGAAGAAATAGGTGTCCTGTCCCTCTCTACTGCAACAAAAGGAAACCTTGCCACACTAGTGGTACTGACTTTATCCCTTTCCAAAGGGATCAGGGTTCCTACCATCTCAACCCTCTCACTACTCTCAGTGCCAGATTTCTTTCTCAAAGGATGACAATATGTCTACTCCATCTACACCACCACAAGCAGCTGACGTGTTCTTCCAGCACTAGATCCTGTAAGGACAGCATGCAGTTTGTCAACCCCTTCATGGGCTACCCCTCTGAATAACTACACCCAAAGCTACATTCTAGCTAAAAAATAAAAAAGGCACATTCAGCATTTGGAACTAACCCCCCTGACTCCCTTGATTCCCTCATAAAGTTAGTAGCTGTCATCTCTGTTTCGATTGAAAATACATGCTCTGTCAACTTGATGAGCTAATAGAATTTTCCAAAGACCTAAATCATGTCCTTGAAGCAATCATCTGGACATCACAAGAAAGGATCACTACAAAGAACTACACAGCTCCACTTTGTTTGGATTTTTCCCCTTTTCACTGGAACATATATAGAAAAATCCTTAAGCAATGACAGCCTATATTGTAAGGAAGTAATTTTTAAAGCTAAAAACTTGTGCATTGCAAAAATCATAATTGGGAACAAACACTGAGGTTTTGGTGCCACATCACCAAATGCAAAACATACATGTTCACTATCCCAGAATAAATATCCAGCTCCTCCTAGAAAAATTGTGATGATTTTTGATACCACATACTTTCATCCCAGCACACTCATGGATTCATTTGGTAGCTGGTCACAAGTGGTGTCCCCAGGGCTCAGGATTGAGGAAGGTCCTGTTTAATATCTTTATTGATTATCTGGATGAGGAGATAAAGTGCACACCTGATCAGTTCAGAGAAGACACTGAACTAGGCAGGAATGCTGATCTGTTGCAGGGCAGGAAGGCTCTGCACAGAGATGGGCTGAGGCCAGTGGTCTGAGGTTCAACAAGACCAAGTGCTGGCTCCTGCCCTTGGGTCAGACCAGCCCCCTGCAGCTCCAGGCTGGGGCAGAAGGGCTGGAAAATTGGGAAAAGGGAGTGCTGGTGACAGTAGCTGGATGTGAGCCCAGGTGTGCCCAGGTGGGCCAGAGGCCAGTGGCACCTGGGTTGTCCCAGCCATGGTGTGGCCACAGGACCAGGGCGGTGACTGTCCCCTGTGCTGGACACTGCTGAGGCCACACCTTGAGTCCCAAGTTCTGGGCCCTCATGACCAGAAAGATGTTGAGTGGCTGGAGCACGTCCAGAGAAGAGAATGGTGCTGTGGAAGGGTCTGGAGCACCAGAAGCAGTTGAAGGAGCTGAGGGGGCTCAGCCTGGAGAAAAGGAGGCTCAGAGGGGACCTTCTCACTCTCTACAACTCCCTGATCCCTGATAGGAAGGTGCAGCCAGGTCGGGCTCTTCTGCCATGTCTCAAACAAAAGGACTGGAAGAAATGGCCTCAGGTTGTGACAGTTAGGAAAAAAAAAATCCCTAAAAGAGTGCACTGCAGTAAGTTCCCCTGGGAGGTAGTGAAGTCACTGTCTCTGAAAGTGCTCCACAGGTGTCTGAATGTGGCACCTGGGACATGGTTCAGGGGTGATTATGGTGGTGCTGGGTTGACGGTGGGACTTGATCTTGAAGGTCTCTTCCAACCTTGATAATTCTGTGATTCACGGATACCAGAGGAGTGAAGCAGTCACTACACTGCCTAATGAACTTAAACTGCTAAATACAGAGGGTAGAAACAGCCAATTACTACTATGTTTTAAAATATATAGCAACATCACCATCTCTTTGGTTTCTCAATTACAATGCTGAAAGGAACTCTGCAAAACACTTTCAAAAGAAAATTACTAGATATTAAAACACCCCCACAAACTGACTGAAATTTAAGTTTCTACCACCCACTGTCAGCAACTTTGCAGATGTGCCAACTTCTATCTGCTCCATAAGGTTTAGTCATCTGATCCTTCCCAATGTGCCCCATCATCTCCAGCCACCTCCAAGCTTTACTGAAGGTAATTACATTTTTCAATTGGACAAGTGGTTGAGACAAAGCAATAATTCAGAGCAATTTATCACAGCTTGCATTTGGTTTTAAATTTCTGCTTTGGTGACAGATCTGAAGCACGGCTCATGGGCCCCAAACCTTGTCCATTTTCTAGTTGGTCCAGATTTGATGATTTGAAATCAGCAAGTTTTTGTAATGGTTCTTTCAGGAAAGTCATCCATCCTTCCCCCACATCAGACATGACTGCAGGGACAGAACTCAGCAGCAGGTAGGGAAAATGTAAGCCTCTACAGATCCTCCTGCTTCTTTAGCCTTAGACTGTCACGGAAAAACACAACTATAATTTCCTACTAAATGATTTTTCGCTTCAGAACTGGGTACCTGTTACCTTACCTTTGCCAAGTAATCCTCTTTACAAGGAGACTTCTTGGAGCCCTTTAAGTTTGCATGTGAGTTGATAAATCTACTGCCCTGCCAGTGCAATGCAGGGCCTGTGCAACACCAGCACTTGTGCCCACTCATCTCTCCTGTGATCAGCTCAGCAAGCACAGACATGCTTCACAGGCATTATTCAGGCACTAGCTTGTGAAAACAGGGCTTTGTTTTCCCTCTTGCTCTTGGTTGCCCATTTCTGCCAAGGGACCTCAGTCCCCTCCAGCTTCAAGAAGACCCTGCAAATCCTTCTCCAGCAGCCAGGTGGACTGCAAAGTAGAGACGGGCTGGCTGATTTATACCTTCACCACTGGGCTCAATATTGGCAAAATCACTACTAATCTAAAGTTAAAGAGCTATTTTTGAAATTCAAATCTGTTATATCTGCACAAGTAGTGCTGTCTTGCTGTAGCAGTCTTGGACTAGAAGAAAGCAAGGTGGTTGAGACTGCAGAGAAAACAGGGATTTTTTTACTCCTTTCACAAGCCTGTATCAAACTTGGAGTGTTCATAACCCATATCTGGTGATTACAATTCATCCCACTTCATGAAATTGCTACAAGTACCTCTTGCACTACTCAAAACTCAGCTCATGGAAGAATTAAATTGCCTTTTATATATAAGGCAGAAGGTTGATGCTTGCAGGTAAAAACTAGGATTATTGTTAAAGGATGAATTGTGGAAGCACACCAATCGGCAATGAATAGAAATCTCTAGCTCTCAGAATATTTCATGTTCCCTTGACCTTTCCAAATGCAAATATTCCCTGAGACATTAAGGAAGAAAACCTATGGATCAGCAAAAATTGCAGATGTGAGCACTAGTATCACTTGATGCTGTGCTTGACATAATAAGGCCTACTCAAAAATAATGCTTTATTCTGTTGCCCAATTACAGAAAATACTGTGTGGTACTTTTTGCACACCTCATTAACACATCAAGTGCTCAGCTCTAAGAAGTGCATTAAGATGATGCATCTATTACTGGAACAAAGTCACTTACACGATTCATAACACTGAGGAGAGATATCAGTTGCTAAAATAATAGTAAATGACATGAGGATTTTCTTAATAGCTTTAGAGTTCAGCTGGGCAACAGTAAATGAACACGTGGGTATTACAGCAACAGCTGGTTATATTGATTTGTTTATCCTTTAATCTTGCTTTTGGGTAGTATTTTTGACAGAAAAAGGGATTAAAGGCACTTTTTTGTGAAATACACTGTTGGCTAAAATATGGCCAACATGACTGTAGTCCAAGAAAAGCTACTGAGGGCCCATTTCCTCACTGGTGAAAACCACCATCATTCCCCAGATATGATTGCTGTGGTGGACTCTTTGGGCTTTTGAAGGAGACAAAGGACACCATTTGCTTTAGGTGTCAGTTACACCATGAACCTTCATTTTAAGGCACCTAGGTTTGAAAGCTGCAGTCTGAAAAAGGCAATGCATTGGATAAGGCAGAAGGAAGGGAAATCTACAGCCCTTTTTTTGACTCTTTTTCTGCACAGCCAAACTATGCCACAAAGCTGAATCCAGAACTATTCATAGCTGATGTTCCCCAAACCCTCACCCTCGTGGGTTTTCCAGAAATTGGTTAAAAGAAATCAGCAAATCAAAATTAGGACAGAAGACATGTGACTTAATTTACCCTGAAATACAAAAAAAATCCTTGCAAAATCCTTGCATTCTAAGTTTTTCATTTAACACAAATAATGAGTGGCTATTTTAAATAGGAAAATGCTATTTAAAAGCTTTAATATGAAACATTTTTCTGCTGGTTGTTCTAAAACTTATTAATATTATATAATTTTCTAAAATAACACTAATTTATTAGGTGGTTTAGTTGCCCAAGATTTATACTTCAGGAAAAACTGGTGATTTCACCTATGTTTTCTCCAGCACTTAGTATTATACAACCACTATTTCATGCTTTTTTTGTCTCCAAAATAGGAAAAAAAAAACCCAAACCCCACAAAACTAAATTTAAAAAACCCAAATGTTGTGAATGTGGAGTGGAAGAACAGGACTTGTAAACATACCAGGGCTGGCATAGTTAATTTAAATGTGCACAATAGTTTTCATGACATCTAAAGAATTTCATGGTGAAGGGGTGGCCACACTACAGCTTAGCACTGAACTCATATCACAACATATCACAAATTCTGCCCCCCAGATTTTGCCTAGGGAAGTAGATCTAAGTACTGCACAACCACCTCACCAGACTATTTAAACCATTCTGTTTTCCCTTCTGTGGAGATGTTAAATTTTGAATTTACAAGAGCAGATTTAGAAATTTTGAGAACTTAGAAAATTTTGCCCATACTCACCATATGGAGAAAGCACATCAGGTATTTCAGCACAACATAATTGTGTTCAGGAAGCTCTTGAATGATTTGTTTGCATCTGGTGACTCGTAAACAGCTCTCCACACCTGCAATATCAAAGTCATCCTTAACTATGAAGCATCACAATATTACCAAGAAATAATACCTTATTTATATATGCTGGAATCACTTTATAATCATCTGTGAAACTGATCACAAAATTCAGCTCTACTAACCACAACCACTGTGATAGTGAGGGTTACTCCTTTGAATGCCTCTGTCATATTTTGTATTATCATATCTCTGGCTAAAACTAACCCAGATGACCAGAGTATTCTCTCAATGCAGCAAAAATAACAGCCAAAATTTTATTTTTTTTCTACACAGGAAAGGTCTTGATTTCAATCTCATTATCTCTCCATGCACTGAATTGAGACATCTACTTTCTATTCTGTGATTTTACTCTTGCTGAGACATAGTCCTGCTCAAAATGTTATTTTGGTAATCTACTAACTGAAAAAAAAACCCAGTTTGTCACTCTGCAGGAAATTCTTTTGTCTTGGCAAAAAATTAATGAGATGGACACCTGAGTGACTGAGAATTTTCTAGAGATGAACCCAAGCAGGTTCATTTCTACACATGGGCAAAACCAGAACTGCACCCCAAATTTCTTCCATCATCTAGACAGTCCAAGTGAGAATTACACTGACACTCACATTTCAAATACTGTACCAAGTTACTCTTTTTTCTTCCCCCTGGGATTACTGTAATTATTACTATAAGTTTAACACCAATTTGGAGAAAGATCTGACAATGCCAATCATGCCTAACCTGAATCAGACCATTTTTGCTGATACTTTTCCTGCATCTGTTGCATTTCTCTTTCTCTCCCTGAGAGTTCTGCACATGGATGTGTGCACGTGCACAAAAATTCAGCACCCTAAGTGTTTGTTCTTAAAGCAGGGAATTAAATGCATGAAGCTTTACTGTGATAAACTGTGGTGACATTTTTCCTACTGCAAAACTCTCAGTTCCCATAAAACACACTAGTCTGTGTCCCAAGAAGGATTTTTGTCAGCCTTCTGCAGATTGAATAATGCAGGAAGTATAGCAATCCTGGGTAAAAGAAATCTTGCTTACAGTTTTATAAACTTCTTTATAAACTTTTAATATAAGTATATACACTTTTAATAAGTCTATGATATTTATTGTATTTAGAAGTTTATTATATTTATAAGTTTACAAACTTACATTCTTTTATGCTTATATACCTATATATACTTATACATACTATATATATACTTATATATACTTTTATACTTACAAAATTTTTATAAATTTCAAGCTTTTATTAATTTTTAAGTCTGTCACTCAGCTAATTTATTTTGCAGCTCCCATCAATAACACTTAAAAAAATTCAAATGAGACAGTAAAGAGGAAAGTTTCACTATCACTTCAGACTGCTGTAAAGCAGAAATACTGTATTTCTGGGTTTTCAGGTTAAGATATGTAATAGATACATCACACACACACACACTTTTAGAAGACAGAACAAGAATTTTCAAATCATCCCAAGACAGCTGTCTGTGATCACACCTCTCCAAAGCTGCTTTCTGCACTGTATTCATTGTGCATTCACTTTGCTGTGGTCCACCTTGGCTCTCAAGCTTAAGATCCCTTAAAATTGGGATATCACCACAGCATCAGTAAAATACAGCAGACATCACACTGCATGCACACAGGAAAGCCCAAGGAGTAATTCTTTTAAACTCCACTTTTCAAAATATTTTGTCGAAACTGAAAACACAAGTAAACAACAATTACGTGGGATGAATGTTTCACAGGCACTTTGCCAAGCAAAACCTTCCTTGTTCCTCAACAATGCACTGCCCTCAGATTATTTTCAGACTTGTTCACATTTTTTACTCTCTCACAAAGTAAAAATACCACATTCAGAAAGTCAGGACAAGATTAGTTCAGTAAAAATTAACATTTATACATCCATTTTCCAAATTTCCCCTATTCTATCCAGTTCTGAGTGACAATCCTTAGTCCCTCAATTTCCACCACCTTCCTGTGAACAGACCTGTTCTTCAGAATGTCCTGAAATATTGTGTGAACAGATGAATCCTTGATTTGGAAAATGCATGCTTGTGACTGGAAGCCCTCTGGGTTCCCTGATAGCTTGGCTATAGCCTGGATGGCAAAATCTCATTCTCTGTAAGCAGGTACCAACTCCCAGATACTCTGGTATCTCAGGTGTTCCAGCCCCATACATTAAAAGGCATTATAAATTGGCATTATGAACTCCTACTCCCCAACAAAGGCTACATAAATAAAGTTTTATAATTCCTAGCTTTAGATCCTTTATTCCCCAGGATGTTATCTTATGGGAATAGCTGCACTGAAAAAACAAAACAAACCAAAAAACCAACCAACCAATCAAACAAGCAACAAACAAAAAAAACACAACCCCAACACCACTCCCCCCCCCAACAAAAACAAAACCCAAAGAAAAATAAAGAAACAAATATGTATATATACACACTCACTGGTGATTTCAAGGATATGATCATAGCAGTCAAATGTTAGCAATGGCTCAGGGAGTTCCCTAAGGAAAGTCTTCAGGATGACAGCAGGAATATGGATATCATGATAATCATCAAAATTCACAGACTTGCCTAAAAGGAGAAGAAGCAAAAAGTGTGTTCAATGATATGTTTTACTTTTCCTCAAACTACTCCTTGAAAACCGTTTCACCCAACATTTTGAACAGAAAATCTCTTGGCCTTCTGCTGCTGGTAACTCCTGATACTTTATTTTTACATTTTTCCTTTGCATAGGAATAAATGTATTAATTTTCCTAAAAGAGGTTCTCCCCATAAAGGCTATTCATAAAATGACTTTACAGGGAAGTCAGTGACTTTCAAAATTACTTCACTACATTTCATAAATTATTAAGTAAAATTATCTCTTTGCCATAACCAGAGGCAAGATGACACAGGGATTCTGTATTTGTAACTACAGTAAGTGCATAAACTCAATATTTTTTTTTACATTTTTTTGTGAAAAAATATACCTTTTTTGATTCAAACCTCATTAGCTGTTAGAGATGTTTTTCCAGCTCTGGTATGACATCAAGAGATGACTTGCTATTCAGTAAGCATTAAGTGCCTATTACTATCTCTCAGGTTCCTCTACTAGTGCTTTTATTTTTTTGTGTTGGAAACGGCTTTGATTGATTAATTGCCAGAAATTGCATTTCTGCTTCACCAACAAAACCGGGATGAACAAAGCACTCACACTGCTACTGGCAATGGTATGGTGACAGCTTACCCTGATTGTAGAGTTTCTGCACGTCTTTGATAGTCTGGATGCTGGCTGACCTCCTGAAGAGGCCCTCTACCTGCAGTCCTGAAAAATAATTCAAAAACTCAACAACTGTAAAACAAATTTTTAAAAAAACCCTGTTTATTAAGGTATTTTGGTGCAGACCATTGCTCCTTCCACCTCTCTGGAAGCCATTGGGACTCAACACTGTGCCTGTCCATGGTATTTTGTACTCGATTCTAGTCTTGAGGCAGTTCTGGATTCTTTATCATTAATTTCCTGAAAGATGTCTATCTAACATTGTGGGCTAACTGAAATCTGACTACATCTAGAGAAGAAAAGTGTTGAAAAAGGATCTCATTTGAACCTCAGTTTTCAAGGTAAATTATTTATCTTAATTACTATGCAAAATAGGATGGGGCCAAAACCTGCTACTTTTCTTGAGACCTGTGGTAGTTCTTGCTTTTTGAGTTTGGTAAAACTCTCATTTCCCTCTCCCTTTCCTTCTTTCCAGTTTATGTCGTTCCTCACACCCAGCACATACTGTAATTTCACTCACATGTTGTCTGAATTGGAAATTCCTACTGGAAGCAGAGTAATCTAAAATATTAGTCTGTGCTGGTCTGACAAAACATAAACTTGCAGTTTTGAGAAGGTTGGCAGACTACCCACAGCCTTGGAGGCACTAGTCTATGTTTCTATATAGTGAGGAAGACCAGATTGACTTTTTTATTTTTTCATGCAGGTAAGTAGCCAGACCAAAATATTCAAGTATTTCAACTAAAGTACACGTGGGTTTGTTTGCATGACTGAGAATCTTTACTGTGTTGTAGAAAAACTGAGTCACACATTAATGAAGAATACTCAATGATTCATGCAAATTTACTCAGGTTCAGATGTATTTCATACACAAAAAATCAGTACATAGTAACAAAATTCCTTAATGAACCCCTCATCTAGTATTGTTCACATGAATTTAGGTCAGTATACTAGAAGAACTAATAACATACCACTGAAGTACATTTTCATAGACAAGCTTCAGGGACTATTGCCAAGGACCTCAAGCTCTGCTTGAAAGTGCTCCACTGACTAGATTTAGAGGTTTGGCTGGAGTTCAGCTGAACACAGTCGTACTTATTTCCTAGGAATATATGCCCTTGCCTGTTGAATTGAATATTAAAATTTCAGCCCATGAACTCAGTTCTGGAAGGACTACATCTCAAACTACCATATCTAAGCTTCTTAACAGCTGTGTTACTAAAGGAACCAAATATGATAAATCTGACCCCTGGCTTTACTCTCCATCAGATTGTGTTTCACTTAAAGTTACAGCAAATAACATCACTGTAGTAAAACTGTTCCATTAGATTTATAGTACAACCTGTCTAAAAACACAGTGTGGGAAGCAGCAGCTGGGACCTGCTAGCTTGTCAAGGCACTGTCCTCAGCAATTGTTTCCTGAGAATTTGTGGAATTTTATGCTGGTTGTCAGTGGACTAGAGGTGTTCTGTACAAACAACCCTTTCAAAAAGTGGGTATTCATAAACACTTCCAATTTGGTTTGGAATTGGGTTAATAATTAATGTTTTTATCTGATGTGAATCTTGCTGGAAGGACCACAATGTAATAAATATCAATTATTAACAGGTTTATGCCTTTATTGGCTAAGCTTTCAAGAGTCTTATTAAAGACATTTATTTGTAGCACCGACAACAGCTGTACTTGTCTGGCTCTGCATCCCATCGATGTTACTGTAATGGCACATAACACTAAGCTCTTGCTGGTTATGTTTCTGGAGAGGGAAAAGCAACTTTTATCTTCATCTGCAAAAAGCTGGGATACAGGCAATATTTGTGCTTCTTCCAGAACTCATTTACCATGCCAGGTGAAACTGAATCAATAGACAGCAATTTGTTTGATCACAGGTGGCAACATGCCAACTACCAAAGTAAATATACCCAGTGCTTTTTACGTTTGTGGGCAAGCCAGCCAAACGACAGGACATATAATTAAGTGTAGGTTAGTGCAGTTCTTAGGGAAAAAGAAAAAGCCATATTCTTCTACAGTAAATGAACTGCAACAGCAGGAGTCACATCCTTTTTTCTTTTCTTTTTTCTTGTGTGTGTGTAAGATGCTCAGACCAAAAAATAAGAAATTAGAGCAATTCTTAAACCAATCTAGGGTTCTAACTTCAGTCTCTGTTAAATAGAAATATGAGTCAACAGCAATTATGCTCTTAATGGGGGAAAACAATGAACCTGGGTACACTGCTGAACTGGGAGAAACATGAACTAAAAAGGACACTTTGCTTTAGAAGTTTGTAAATCTATTAACTGCTCTTAGTGCTGTGTTTAAGTTGGTCACAGGAAAGCTCTCTAGATCCATGATTTGAGAGAGGGCATTTCCCTTGTCACACAACATGAAAACAGCATTAGCATATGCCCCCAAAAAGGGTCTCATAACAAGTGATGGTGTTATAAATGCATATTATAAAGTTGGCTTTTTGCAAATATTAGAATGAATACTATATGTATAATCGTACTGTATTATGTTTTATTAATATAGAGTTTGGAAAAGTGATGAATGTATTTTCCGATTGTGACATAGTGTAAATAGTAAAAAGACTAGCTTTTTTACCTTCTTTGTAACATCTAAACTGACCAAGCCAGAAGGTATGGGGGAAGGGTCGTCACCTTGTAGCCCTGCATTAAGATTGTTAACTTTATGGTTTTTTAATCAAAATGAAAACAACCAAAACCTCAAGAGAAAGATTTATAAGACCCATGTTACCAGACAGAGTGGAGTCACCCACAAACAAATCTATCAGATAAGATGATGGGGGATGCTTGAAACAGATAGTATCTACTGGGTATGTAAAACAGCAATCCTTAAAACACTGTAATTGAAAGAGAAGTGCGTGCTTTCTGGTGAGGCACCCCAGCGGGAACTTTTGCCTTTCTGTCTCCTAATTGTCTATTTTTAGTTTTTTATTAAACTTATAAATTTTTCTAAGGGAGAGTGCAACTCATTTTTCACAATGGGAAGTGTCTCAGTTTGAGAGGAGTTAGGAGGAAACATCCTGAAAGGGGCATCTCCTCTGAAGAAATAGGTTTTGTCACGCCCTGCCCCCACCACTGTGACAGGAATTTCTTGGTGGAAAGTGAAAAAAATCCGTTTATTTAACAAGCAGACTGCACGCAGGCACGGGGACAAGAATGAATAATGTTAAATATTAAAACCTCCTGAGGAGAAAGCGGGTGCAGTTTAGAGTTCTGCTCAGCTTCCCCTGAGGCCTGGAGCCGGGATGTGGCGTCCCCGCGGCCTCCCCCTGCCAGGCTGTGGTGTGGGGATCCCGGTGATGCTCTGGCATTCCAGCAGAACTGAACTGAACACTTCCAGAGGAAGAAGCCACAGTCCCAGGGAAGGCTTGTTGCCTCAGCTAACAAAAATCTAGCTAAAAGCAAAGTGTATGTTCTCTCCCCTTCTCTCCGGAGAAGGACTGAGAGCGAGCGCGGGGGAGTCTCTGTGTTTGAACACAGACCGCTGAAAGAATTCTACCCATCCTCTCCCGGCCATAGCTGCAATTATGGGACCCATTTCTGGGCATAAAGCAGATGATGGGGGATACAACACCATAAAGCCACCCCAAGACAGGAAGAAAGAAAGAGACCTAATGCCTCTCCTTGGATATTCTACTGTGATGGGTAAGTACACAGCCTTATAAGCCTGGAAACACCTTCTCCAACCCTGAATTCTCCTGTTCAGACACTGGGGGAAAAGCAACCTAGATCTACCATAATTAAGCCAACGCAACTCACACAGACTAAAATAAAATTAATCACTGTGTGTAGCCCTGGTTCGTGCCTGACATGTTTTGGTTTCTGAAATTCCTTTCCCAGGGAATTTTCTGTAAACAAGAGACATGTTTTGGTAACGGCAAGATTGTTTACATTCTTTCCCTAAGAGGGACTTCTTCTTGATGTCCCTCTAATCTGACCAGTGTAATTAAAAACTCTGTCTTCTTATCACCAATCAAATTAGTCTGTATAAAACAGTATTAAAACAACCTCACTTCCTAAAAATAAAAAAGTCATTTTCAACCTTCTAAAGTCAGAATCTTTGTGTCGTAGTAGTGTACTACAGCGTCAACTGTGTCTTCCTTTTTGCAGACAAAATGCACACTAAAAACCACCTGAGTCATAGGATGAGAAAACAAAATTGCCTGAAGGCAATCCTGATCATTACCGCTCAAAGCATTCACTTTTGTCCTACCAAGAAATAATTTTGAAGCAGTCTATTTCATTTTTGTTTAGCAATATTCTTCGATCAAACCCTGTTTACAGCATGACCCTCCCTCTCTGTAAAAAGACTTTTTTTTTTTTTTCCTGTGTGTACAAGTTGAGCTATTTTGCCATGAATAGCATGAATAACACAGTCCATGCAGAATATCCACCCTGGAACAGCAGTGCCAGAGCACTGTGAGGGGATGAGGGACATGAGCCTGGACTCCCCAGTTCTGGTGAACACTGCATGTAACTAGATTCTATCACCACTGCAGAGCCTGTCATGAGGTAATTCACACAAACTGCTCCCTGCCCTTCACCAGAAAAACAGATATAGAGATCAATTGACTTTTACTACCCTGCACTAAACTCCTCAGATCAAAAAGAGTGAAGTTTTATTCTAAATATTAAATGCTATACAGAAAAATGTAGTATATGACTAGAGAGGAAGCCACCTATATTCAATAAAGTGATCCTGCAATTGAGAATGCAATCACAAGTAATTATTTAAATGTTAGTAATCATAAATGAAAACAGGCACGCACTTCATTCCACATTGAAATAAGATGGCTTTCACCAGAACAGACAAAATTTCACACTGCCATGACACAACTGTGTCACACTCTGCATTTATTTATTGTTGCTAAAAATGCTTAGCTCTCCTCCTACTTGCCCCCCTTTCTTGTTGTCCCACAAAAAAAGACACAGAAAATCAAAACTGATAAAGATAAATGAAAGCAACACATCCTGTCACATTGCTGGAAACTTGTCAAAGAAAGGCAGACGAGAAAATTACATTCTTTTTCTTTCAATCATCCTTGATTTGAGGGTTGCTGGCATCAAAAACCTTTGTTAATTCGTCTGCTTTCAGAAGAGAAATGGCAAAGAGTGAGCATCTGAATTCCTTCTGTCACTACAGGTGCCTATTCTGAATAGCAGCACAGCTCCTGCACCAGAGCTGCTCAATAAATAAGAGTCTGAGTGGAGAATGGACTTACAGGATGCCACAGGGTCACTGATATTTCAAGAAATCCTAACTCTGCTGATGAAGCAGCATTTTGCAGAAGCTTCTGTGATCTGAGTTTCCAAAACTGATTTCAACTACACAGATGTGAAAATGTAGCAATGAAAGAAAGAGTGGAACTACTGCATGGAACTACTGCACCTCGGGTGAAAACCAAACCCCACTTCCTGCTAACTCTGCAAGGCTGAAAACTCTGCCAAAATCAAATGAACCAGGGCAATGACAGTGAATTTTTGTCACTTCCAGAAGACGAGCTGAAGCCTTCACTGTGCTTACGGCCACGTCTGGAGTGCAAAGAATGCTGCCAGTCACTCTCCCAGGGCTGTCAGCAACCCACAGGGCCAGCACTCACTGGAGACAGCACAACTGAGATATTCCAGATTATTCATAGAGTTAAAATCACAGAAGACAGCAGGTACAACAGATACCTGCACACCTACAATCAAGTGCAAAAAAATGCATGTCTATCACTTAACAGCCTTGGCATGGCAGGTCCTTGGCTTTCAAGCATCAGCTGGCTGAGAATGTCAAAAAAACACTCCACCTGACAAGGAATCTCTCTTTAGAAATCTGGTTTGTGGAAATCTCTTTATGATAAGGTATATCACAGCTCTGAGCTCAGCTGGAAAATAACATTGACAGAGCCTTGTGCCCTACCTGGGGGCACAGAAGGATTGAGAGCTGGGGGAAAAAATAGATAGTTCAGCTAAAAAGTGCTTGAAGTGGACTATGTATTGGTGGCCAGCACTACAATGCCACTGACTTCTGAAGATGCACAAAGTAGGACAAGAAGTCTCATCACATCAGAGTCTATTCCTTTCAAGCTGTGCTGATACTGCACTGAATAGATGAAATTTTAGCCAAAGGTGGACAAGGTTAGGAGAAAACTCAAGGATGGTTGCTGCTTTCAGAATGGCAAAAGTTTTATCTGGGAGAAATCCTGCAGTGACAAAGATGAGGCAACCCTGGACGTTTTTTTAACCATAACCATCATAACTTGCTTTTTTTCCCCTCTACTGCTCATTTGGTGTTGCTGCTTCAGAAAACTGTGGGTGTCTGAGCTAACTCAGCAATTGTTGCAGTTAGAAGAGTATGAAATTGGTGCAGCAGTGATGAGACAAAACATCCAGAAAGAACAAAAGCAAGACATAGAGGTTTTATGTCAGATCAATGCAAGAGTAACTAGTTATTGGCCACTAACACAACATAATGATGGCCATAAACCTTCTGTTTCTTTAAAATCTTTAAATGGGCCCAAGGAAGTACCAGAATGCAAAGTCTTCCTCATATGCACAGGCAAAAGTTTAACTTAATTAACATTTTAGTGGCTATATTCTCACTTAATTTCTAAGTAATAACAGATGTAAGAGGCAATAATGTTACTGCCACACGCATCCTCATTATAGCTCTCTTGCCTCCTGTGATTAGTAAGGAAAAGGTATTTGCCTATTAAGATAAACTAAGTATATGGAAGGATAATTGTTTCATAACAATTTAAAACACACACAAAAAAATCTGGCTTTCATCTGCAGATGGGGCATGCACTGATAAAACTACACAAGCTCTAATTATCCTCTTAGGATTATAACTACAGGAATGGCACTCACTTGTGTTCAGTATTCTTAGTAGTGAACTATTTACATTCCTTGTATTCAACAATAAAATGTGGTACAAGCTACTTCTGCAAACTTTTCATAATCAGCACCACTCTGGAAACAAAGACCTTTATGGGTCTGAGTGGAAATCCTGAATTTGGACCATGAGGTATTACCAAAGGTCTATTAGGAACTCTTCACCTAGTGCAGAACTCTCCACCTTTAACAGCAGAACTGGCCCCACTGCAGCACTTGGCCTTGGCTGCTGCAGGTATTTTGAAATTAAATCAGCAATTTTTAGGGGCAAGGACCCAGCTGTTTTGTACACAGGCATCCCTACAGATGCTCCACTACTCGCACACTCTAAGGGGCAGTGGACATCTCTCTTATTCTGCCATACCCATCGCTAATAAGGTTAATTTAAGGTATGAAATACACAACAAAATAAAGTGGTCAGTTTTTTAATGTTCTTATTTACCCTGAGATAAACTAAAAGACAAAGGAGCACAGCTTAGCAATGAGGGCGAATGTCAATCTAGTCTGTCCTCAATTATATATGTGTTATCTCACACTGACCTAATGGAAGCCAGGATTTCTCTTGGCAATTAGCAATAAGGCTGAGCAGCAACGTTTTTCTTGCCTGCCTCCTTTAGTCTTCACAATTGTGAAGCCTATTCAGTGCAAGTTTTTAAAAATGTTTGTAATTTATCACTTAGGGCTAAAATAAACTCAAACTCAGACCAAACCCTGGTGGAAATAGTTAAAATGAACCCAAATTAAAACACACATAGTTTGAATATTGAAAGCAAAAACTAGAATACATTGATTTTTATTGGAAATTCTAATTTAATTCAAACACTATTATATGGGTTTACAATGCATATTTCAAGACACTCGTCAGATTTGCTGTTTCCTAACTAATCCTAAGAGAAAAAAAAAAAAAACCCCAAACTTGTTTAGTGCTTGGTTTGGGTTTTTTTTTTTAAAAAAACACAGTATCAGGCATTTTTTTTAATCAGACAATAATCTGATAATAATTATTTTCCATCCTGTCATGGCAGCACCCAATCGCCACTCCAGTTCTCAGGATATAAACATATCCTATGTAATTGTAACCTTTGCTGTATCAGGCATGGAGTGTCAAATACTGAGTGTTAAATAGTTTCATACTATTGTTCAGAAAAACCCATTCTTTTTTGACACAGAACTCACCTTTACTTTTTAGATAGGATACAGTCTCCTTCACTACCGGGGGAATTAGTTCACCTTTATTTTTGTCCTTTATACTGTCAGGGAGATAAAAAAAAAAAAAAAAAGAAAAAGTAACATCCTTTAAATGGCATTTATAGACAAAGACTCAAAAGACAGAACAATCTGAGCAAAAACCTGGGAGAAATCTGAGAGCACATATACATTAAATTTTAAATTTCACAACTGAAGGCAGCTGTACCAAAGAAGAGACTTCTTCAGAACTCTAACAGACACTGAATGAAAAACTGAAACAAGTGACTTGGATTCCTATCCAAAGAGCCATTCCTAAACACTTACTTCTTGCCAGGAAAGCTGTATATCTGCCCCTGTGCCCAGAAATAAATAACTGCTATTTGCTAGGCTGAAAGGGAAGCAAGGACAGAGCAGCAGAATGATATTCCAAGCTAACTTTCTCCCTGCTTGAGACTTGTTTTGCTTAATTTAGTTCTCTGCCCTTGGTATGTTCCAGCTGAGCTGTGCTTAAGCACAACAGGCTGATGGTGGCATCTCTGACGGGATTTGGTTGGACACTGTTGGTGGAACTGAGTTTCCAGGCAAGGAAGGAGTTCACAGCAAAAGCTTCAAGTTAAGTCTTGGTCAAGGGGTGCTGCAAGTTTAGGAAACGTTTATCATGCAGGTATTTCTTTGTTGTTTGTTTCTTTTTAAGTCACGGTGTAGGTGTAATTTAAAGGATATTGTACTATTTATTTTGAAAGCAAAGCAATGAAGTGAGATTATTAATGCTTTTAATTATTTGAAATTAGGTTTCTTTCCCTTTTGTGAGTGAACAGTTGAGGCCAAAAATATCAAGCATTTTTTGGATCTAGACAACAGAAAATTCTGTAATTATCTTCCTTATTAAAAAAAAAAAAAAGGTTTTGGCAGTTTGGGAAAAGAGATGGTCAATATCTGCTGAGCATTCTGCTACACTTTATAGTAATCAACACCAAAATAACAGACAAACCTTAGATTTTAAAGTAGACTTTGTGCTACCAGCTGAAGTTGTACCTGCAGAAGAGAATGATTCTTAAGGCCTTTTTCTTTTCCAAGTACTCTGATTACTTTTCTTTCTGTCTAGGCTAATTGCTTTATCAGTATAAATTAACTGATAATAACTAGAGTTGTATTTGATACAACCTCTGTAACATCATTGCATGGAAAGAGCAATCCAGTATTATGTTTTGTGTTTATACTACATGTAAAAACTACTTCAAAAGGAATGTTACAGCAACTAAGTCAGCATGGAGGGATAGGAAAATTGTCAAATCTCTCTCCCCTGTATTTGTTTCTTTTCCTATGCTTGTCAAGAGTTAGAAGATAAGTAGATTGGTTAACTTTGGGTCTCCATGGCCAAGAGGTTGGTCACCCCCAGCTTTGCATACAGGGGCAGTGAGGGGATCCTCCAACAGGAAGACTCAGCAAGATCATGCCTTAGATACTGAATGACTCTGTGGTTTTTTGCCTCTCTTACTCATGAACTGACATGGGAATTCACTTCATGCTGTTTGGTTATTAAGCCATCAAATATTTTGATTCCATTCATCACTCCAGGGACACAATGCTGTCACTGACTAGCACAATGTCTTCCATTCACAGTTTCACTGCCCACCCAGCCCTACTCCTCCTCTTTCCTACTTTCACCACCCAACCTCTTCCCAGGCACTAAAGTTTGTATCTCTATTATGTTATCCAGATTCCCCCTTACTACAGTTCGTGCATCACTTCCCCATGTGCCATAGAAAACACTGCAAGTTGCTCTGTGATTGTAATAAACACGTAGAAACACCTCCCAGAGTTCTCTCTACTATTTCAAATATTAGACCAATCTGTTGTTTAAAAGGAAGCTGCAGAACTAATGAAGCTGTTCTTTGCTGCCACGGATTTCTATCCTATGTCCTACCTCTTTCCACATCTTGGTAATCAAAGATTATTTCCTTATACCAGCTACAACCTCTCTTCCCTTACAGAATATTTTCATATCCTTCCCTCACCAATTTGTCTCATATTTCCTCATAAGGTAAGGAGTAGCCCATAACTACTCACCATCTAAACACTAACTGATGCACCAGCATACCAAAGGCAAGAGAAAACTGAATTCCTGCTATGGTTTCTATCCTTTCAAGCAATGATTTTCAAAAGCCTGCAGTATCTGGGAAAGCTCTGCTCCTCTGTCGATTTTGGATGGCATAAGCCCAAAGTTCTTCTGTGAGCCTTACTAAAAATCAATCCATTGACTGCTCTTTTTCAACAAAATACCCATATCAGAATCTAAAGTGTATAAAATTCGATGATGCTCTATGTGTGGGTTAATATCACTTTGTGGACACTGCTGTATCTACATGTAACATGAACTGTTTAGGAAAGGGGAATTTTTCTTATTGTAAATAAACACAGAAATTTTGCTTTAAAAATGTAGCCAAATTTCACAAACAATGTTCACAATTGACAATCTCAGACATTTGACCAAATAAATTCTATAAGGTATGCAACACACTTACAGAAAAGACTAACAGCAAGGAATTAATTTAATTCAGATAATCCTAAAGTATGGTCTTTTATACATTAGAAATTATCATTATCTGCTGCTGCTTGCAAGTATAATCTTCAGATGAAGCTATCCAACTTCTTACTCTTACACATTGGCAAGGCACCATTAATTTCAATACAAAACATTACCAGACCTGCTGGAGCAATGATTCTCTGCAGTATCATAATGACATGAGAATGGCCAGAAGAAATATTTACGATCTGACTTGTAAGACCAAGTCCCACCTCAATGTTCCCCATTACCACAGACCTCTGAGAGGCTATGAGTACTCCCAAAAAAACCTCACTCAGGAGAGAAGCTCCTGCCACCAGGACCAAGTTCATGACCCAGTCCTCAGAGAAGCAACAAAACACACAGTGCCTGTGCAGCCCCATTAATAAACTAGTCTTGCTAATAAACCACACCAGGAAGGAAGTTCTGGGGTCTCTTTGCACAGCAAGCAAACTGAAATCCCCAGTGAAATGATATCTCCCAGTAAGGGACTAAAGAAGAACAGAGGGTGGGAGATGAGGTCAGGACTGAGACCAATGTTCCAGATGCCAGTGAGGAAAAGCCTGCAGCAAATGAAGGTAAGGGGGAAAAATGTACATTAATTTTAGCTTTTCTAAAAGGGGAGTTCTAACACACTTCTTGTTTGTCAAAGGATTTTATTTCATGTATTTAAACCCTAAACACTCAGAGCAGCTTTTATTAAAAATAGGCAAAAGCCTAACTCACTTAAATGGGAACATCATCAAGACTTTAATGTGCTTGGAAGCTGTTACATCTTTATTATTGACAATTTAAGCTCATGGAAACCATTCTCAGCCTCTCTAAAGTTGCACTGATTGCATTTGCTTTCTTACAGCTGCTTACTCCAGAGGAACCAAATAGCAACCCAGCAGCTTTTTAAAAATGTTCTCTAATTATTATTGTTACCCATAAATGTGTTTCCTGTTTCAGTGCATAAATAGCAAACTGATTATTTACAGCACTTGCTCCTGTTGAGAACTAGTATATCTGTCAGAGAGGTGAAACAAATAACTAGGCTATAATTTGTAATAGTAAACCCTACACATCAGATTTCTTTTTTCTAGGAGAAAAGGGTACAGTTGTATAGTTTCTACACTTCTACAATTTTCTACAGGGTTCCAGTTTCACTTGAAGGAAAGGTTCTGTTCTCAGTGAAATGAACAAGGTTCTCAAGGAAAAAGGTATTTTAAAATAGAATAGGGTATTTATTCCCTGCCAGTCACATGCAAAGGATTGCTCTGTTTCTGCAGCACTGGGCTGAGCTGGATTTTCAGAGCATTTCACAGTGTGGGACACAGCTCTCACTTCACTGGACCCAAAGTGACATAAAATGATCAGGGCATTACTTCAGTTAATGTTAATCAGGCCAGCTCAATGATCAATGAAATGACACCTCTGTCCTCTACTTTTGGATCCTGCCAAGCAATCCATGTTTCTCCTGCCTTGTCCAGGGCAGTGGGATGAGCTGGATAATGCAAACTGTCACTGGGGATTAGGCAGTGCTATTGGCAATTTGAAACGAGGCATTTTCTTATTCTTTCTGCTCAAGTGATGAACATAACAGAGCATTTCTACAGTGCTCAGCACAGCTTCTGGAAATGATTCACAGATCTCAGTCATATCACAGCAATGTCAGATTCCAGAGAGATATATTCTGGTGAACACAGTGCCAGGGTGAAGAACTTCTCACTGTAGGATACATGATCAATTACTGCAACATGTTACACACCCCGTGACTCATTTCTAGACAGCAGACAGTTTCCCACACAAGGCCTTCACACATAGCACTGAAATGTCATTAAGTATTCTTGGCTGATTTCTCTCTCTTTGCTTTTCCTCTCCCTTTCATTTTCTCCCTTCCGAGGCCCGTGGAGGTTTGGTTTAGAATGCATTCCTCCTCCCTGGTCATGCATACACAGCATGGACAAGCAGAAAGATTATGACCAAAAGAAAGTACTTGGAGATGTTTATGATAACAATTTAACAGAAATGTTTATGATGACAATTCAACAAGTGAAAGCTGTACACTTGTGGCAATTTTTAACATTTTGTCTCTCTCCTTTCCCCCATCCATGGCATTAGATAGAAAAAGAAAACATTTCCTGTCTTCTCACCAAAGATATTTAACTTTAGATTTAAAAAGTAATCAGATAAAACAGAACAATGTCAGTAGCTAGTCAAGGTCAATGCTGTGTGCTGTATTTGAGCTCAGCTGTGACCTTCCCTGGTGAGAGAGGCAATCAGGTGCAGCAACAGGGGTTTATCAGAGCTTCCTGAACATACAGCACAGGGCAATGATGCTGCTTGGCCCATAGAGTCAATTTTATTAATTTCTTTGTTGGAATTTAGGACAGTTCATTCACACATTTTAACTCTACTTATCTGATCTACAAAAGCAGAGGGCCCCCATAACTTTTCCTTGCCTTTATAAATATAAAATCTTTACTAATGGCTTTTAGAAGAAAAATCCTATTTCCCCCCCCGACATACAGAGCAAACTAAAGTAGATAGATTCTGAAGAGCTAATTCCTCCAGCTCTGCATTTTTTGTGTGAAGAGAAAGCAGGCAACTAGTCTTGCTGTAGCAACACAATGCATGAACATTGCTTGAAATGTCTGGGTTTATGAAAGCAGGCAGCTACTGGTGAGTAACAGAGAGTCATTTCCATAGTACTGTAGTTCTCTGCTCTGAAAGTGTCTGATCACTACAAGCTGGGACTTACAGGCAAGGAGGAATTGTTCTGTGCCTTCCCTGTTTCAGCACAATTCCCTGCCCCTTCCCTGTGCAGAAGACTTGAGGTGAGGCTTGATTAACCTTTCAGCTGCCTCTCTGTGGTTGTTGCTCTCCTCACCATCTGCACATAAGAAGCTTGAATCAGCCAGTTAGAGCAGGACACAACAAAGAACAAATGTGCAAAGCCATCCCACCCACTCAGTGTGACACATTCACCAGCACACATCAAACCTGAGCCTGGATTCCCATTCCCCCACAACCCAAAAATTAAGTGTGGACATAACTTCCTCAGGAGGATTGTTTTGTCTGATATTCCCATGAAGATGAACATAAATTTCAGTTGTCTTATTTTATATTTTTAAGGAAACCCCCGCTGTTTTTAACATGAGGTCAAACCTTCAAAGGCACAATTTGGCAACCAGGCAAGCCACTCAGAAATGCTATAGAAAGACTGTCATTCAGCAAACTGGGCAAGTCTGGTCTATACCTGTAGGCATAGAGAATTAAAATAGGGTAACAGATTATCTGTTTTGGTCCCCCACACCTTATTTTGAAGATGTCCTATAAGGCAGCTTTGGATGATTTAAATGCCTTTACTAAGTTCATTTATTATTGCTGGAATTAGTGTCGTTTCAGTGGAAGCCTCAGGACAATTTGTTACCACATTCAAGTTCAAGCTGCAAAGACCAAATTATTGATTCCTCACAGAAGCTCACAATGAGGAAGGTTTTCCATTTCACATCTGTGCTTAATGCAAAGTACATGTTTAAATCCCAGACAAGCAAATGTAAGTAAAGCTGGATAGACATGTAAGATGAAATCAATTTGGTGTGTGTTTGTTTTTTCCTCTCCACAAAGAGCTTAGGGTCACTCTGAGGGTTTAAAGACAGCAAATGCAGCCATTTTAAATTTAGATTTTGCATCCTGAGTGGATGGGGGTAACATAGGGCAGAAAAGTTTTGAATTAACCCGATAATAAGCCCTCCTGTTCACTTATAAATTAAACCAAATTCTGTAGAGATTACACTTCCAAGAATTATACTCCCAGTTCTCAAAAATCTTCCATGATTTTTAAATGCCCAGTTGCCTTACATAATTTTGAAAATCCAAGTCTACAAGGTTAAAAATGTCATTGTGAGTTAAAAGATTCCTCCAAGGCAATGGAAACTCATTGATTTGTAATTGTCTAAATGGAAACTTCCTTCAGCTTCACTTTGCTGTCCTAACAAAAACAGGATTTTTTTTCCCTCCCATGTGTTGGACAAAAGTGAGATATTTTGAACCAATGTTTAGGCACTCTCTGCTCTTCTAGTTTTTAATTACAGGTCATGAAAGCAAATGCATTAACCAATATAAAGTGATAAAAAAGTTACAAGAGGGAGTGTTAGCAGAGAGAGCATTGCCTGCTGCTTCTAGGGAGGCACATTCTAAAGGGAGTGGCTTTAACACCTTCCAGAGCCAGACATCACTGGGATCCCATTATCAAACATCTCAGCAAAATTAGGCCACCTAGGAGGGCTTTTTTCACACAGTTTTTACTGACTGAATAAAAGTAATCATCCCAGAAATACTGAATATGATGATATCTCGGGCCTATGTGCCTTATAATTTCTGTTCTTAAACTAAAGAAAAGACTCCACAGAGAAACTGTCCTTTAATGACAGCAGCTTTACCTGGGCAGCTTCCCTGACAGTGCAATTTTTACTAACTGTAACTAAATACACAGTCCACATCTTCCCACAAGCTAATATAAAAATAAAATCAGTCCTCCTGTAGATCTCTTCATGGAAAGAGAAAAGCCTCTCAAGCAGAAGAAGCTTTCAAACCTGCCCCTTTGCCAGACAGGTGGGAGATTAATGCTGTTTTGCCATCATAGTCTGTAGAGAACATAAAAGGAGAGGGAATAAGCAGAAGCAATTCACTCCTCAAGATGAAAGTTGATACCATTTTTTTTCCCCTTCAGATTTTAAAAGCTTCCAACACACATTATTTCCTCTCCTCCACTTTTACCTTTCTTTACAAACGTAGTCTAAACTAATTTATTCATTTCTAATTTAGAAGTTACAGGGGATTTGTTTATTTGTAATTTTAAGTGGTGATGCCACACCATCTCTTCTGCAAGAGTGAATAAAACATGGCATAAAACATTGTCCTTAATGGCCCAGTAGAGCCCACCTGAAAGATATCCTCTGAATTAGGGAAATGAGTCAGCCACATTTCAAGTATTAGGTTGAAGTCTTTAGAGTTTATAAACATAAAAGTTAATCTCATAGTAGCTCTTACACAATAGATATTGATTGTGCTAATTTCATGTCTTCTAGAAAGGACTAATGCTTAACACTGAACTAGAGAAAAAAAATCTGTTTTGAATCTCATTTTCAGCTGAATCATTAGAATCAGAAAAGTAGACTGGGGTTAGAAGGAGGTTTGAAAAAAATGCATGTACCAGATAGCCTAAATTGCCTTTGCTGAAGGTGAAAAATATTCTTTAGCTGTTTTTGAGAAGAACAGAAAGATGACAGAAATTACTGTGGGTAGGAAACTAGGTTTTGTGGTCTTTTTTTTTTTGCTGTTGTTGTTGTCTTTTATTAAATTGAGTCTTGCAAGCCCTATATTACTTACTATTCCTCATGTAAAGTAAGTAATTTTTTATACTACATACAGTGCTACAATCTATGCAAGCAGCTATCAGGGCATTTCTAGAAGGGCATGATTTTAGTCATCTCATAAAACATCACAACAATGTGTGAGCAACAAAAAAACAATGTATAAAGGTTCAAGCATCCATTGTATCTTTATGCAGCCACTGTTGAGCCTGAAGCTCTGTTTTGGCTTGGCTATCCATAATCCAAACATCTCCAAAACACTTTCAGACTGTCAGCATCCACCAGCAACATATCAGCTTGGAGCTCTGGCACATTTTTTGTGCACCACAAAAAGTTGTGCAACCACCATAGCACTGACTACCCTAAAGATACTGTAACATGAAAATCAGGCAGGTCAGGGACTGTGAGACCTGTCCTGAATTCATATTCCTATTGTCTGGCCTCATAGTTTAGTGGCTTTTAAAGAGAAGGAGAAACTAAACATATAAGGAAAAAAATGTTTGCAGGCAATCTGTCTGGTGAATATGCACATTACAGAAAGCTGCAGGGTACAGAATTCACATATTTTAGGAATCTTATGACTTACTATTGCAGGCTGACTCCAAATTGCTGGGTAGGCAGAGGTGGCCGTGGTGGAGGGACCTTAATCACAGGTGGAAGTTTTCCCTTCTGTTTCCTCCAAAGATTTTCATCATGTCTGCAAAAAAAGCAAGATTTCAGTGATACTCTGTGCACTGCAGATGACAGACTGTATATGTAAACAGCTACAAGTATTGCTCATGATGCTGATCTCCTGACAGTGTATATGCTGCAGGTCTTACAGAACCTTGTCTTACAGAATTTCAGCATGAGGAGATTTTTAAGTATTTGTGGTGGAATACTTAAGACATAGAAGAGCCTTTTTACTGCAGCCAGTGGAGCACACTAATAAATGTGTCCAAAAAACAGAATCACACTACAATTTAACAGCAAAACTCAAACATTTTTGCTCCTCAAATTACCACTCCCTTTTCTTTGGCTGCCATGCAATCCAATTTATAACCTCAGAGCTCTAAGGTATTTTCTGTTATCCCATATTTACACAAAAAGGTGTGTAAAAAGCCACCAGGCATCAGTAACAGTCACAATCAAAGCTTCCAGTTACTTTCATTCAGCAGTGACATAAAATCACTTTCTGTCAGTACATCAAAGCATTTCCATGTAAAGCACCATGTTAGAAAGACTTATTGATACTAATATTGGTGCCTGACTATCCCAGCCCTGTGCAGTTCTTTTCCTTTTCATCTCCCATCCACCCTCAAATGCTTCTCCCTAACACACCCAAACACACACCACACAAACATAATGGACCCACTAACAATAGATACATCCATAAAGTTTAAAATCAATCAACTTTGCTGGCTGGGAATGCTCTTCATAAAAGGAAGTCAATCTGTTGCAATACATAAGGAAAGAGGTCAGGATTACAGTTTTGCCCAATAAAATGGTATGATACTCACAAGCAGCAATGACATATAGATGGGTTTTGCTAACACTCACACAGAAGTAGCAATCATATCAAGAAAATGCTCCATGACAGAGATGGAGTTTTTCCAAATCTGTAGAAAACTAAACACCTGATGCATTTCAATATGTCTGTGATGGCAATGCAGCTTTCAGAATTAATCCAACCCAGCATAAACAGGTGAATTACTTTTAATCACTGAAGAAATAGATTCCTCTAGGAATACAGTGATGAGGGTGCAACTCCAGATGAGAAAAAAGTGAGGCAATGTATATGAAATTTGCCACGTACCGGATGACTTCTTGAGGGATATTTAACTGGTCATATTTGAGATGCTGTCCCAGGTCAGCTAAATAGTTCAAGTAGGTGATCTTTTTCCCAAACTTGTGGCTAAAAAAAAGAAAAAACCAAAAACACAACAACAAAAAAACATGAAGTAGTATAAAAATTAGCATGGGATGAACATTTATAAAGGATTTCATTTCTAATTCTACAAAAAATGTAAGTGCTGATGCAACTCAAAATTAGATTGTAATTGAAGCAGCAGGAGACATAAGATATATTTCATTTCATATGATCAAACACATACAGTGCATGCCTGAGAGTCTGATTTGAATAAAAATAACTGACTTTCATCTGAATGTTTTGTGATTTGCACAGATATGAAAAACATCTCTTTAAAAGGCACTGGAAACTAGGTTTCACACAGCATTAAAAAGCTCACTAAAAGAACTGTTAACCTTGGAGAGAATGTTACCAGCCAACAGAACAACATGTTTGTACTATGTAGGTATTCCACTCTGCAAAAAAGACAAAATAATGGGGCTGTAGAAATAAACTACAGAGTAGTTAAGCAACAGGTAAAATTTTCAAAGCATTGACAGTGTACAGCCCTTGAAGTGCTGGGCCATCACCTTCACCCTTTTTGAAAAGGGCTGGATAGCTTCTAGGAAACACCAGGGATACTAATTTTTTTTCTACAAGTTGTACAGAGAACAGACTTCCGAATTGGAAGCTCCAAGCATCATCAGTTAGGTCTTGAGTTTCAGCCAGAATACACAACTATATGAGCCGAGCTGTCCAAACAAGGGTCGGGGACATATTTATATATATGATCTGAAATAATGTCTTATTTTTCCACAACGCAAAATATCTGGACTGCAATGAAGCGTCAAGAAAAATAGTAGGTGCTGATGGTAAAAAGTGTACTTTGCTGCAACTAACTTCCATAGTAAAACTGGGGAAAACTCTGGCACGGGCGAGTTTATCCCTGGATTGCCCAATCCGTATGCACATGCTCCCTCTAGCGGTGCGCGGAGCAAACAGTCACCTCTCCGAACTGCGCGAACAGAATTTTGGAGCACACGAGGAATATCATTCCGGGCATGCACGGTTTCAGATCTCTCCAGAGTGTCTTTTATCCAAAAGAGCCCGAACTTCCAACATCCTCTCTAAGACACAGCTGAGCACACAACTCTGTAACTAATTACCTCTGGTAATGGAGGACATGTCGCAGAACCCACAATAGGTAAAAAAGTCATGGGCAATTAGGAATAAGTGCTGCTCCTTAAAAATGCTACATCACCACTGCCACCTAAATGTATATTATTTTCATAACAGGTTCTGTTAGCTCATAGAAATATGGTCTTCCTACAGTTATCTTGCACTTTGGAGAAAACACTCTTGACTTAATACATTACCTTCTTGCTAGTTTCTTTCAGGACTGGAAAGAAGATCAACCAACTTCAGGAACTTGAAAAGTTTCAAGTATTTACATTTTCTTAAATACTACCAAATGAAATGATGCTAAAATACTTCCTTCAAATAACCCTGTCATTTATCCAGTTGTTAGCAAATACATTGTCATGTAGAAGTAATGAGGCCATGTGTTAACAGGCACCAAATGTACTAACAGACCACTGAAAAATAAATACATGCCTCTTATTAATGAAATCTATTTTACATCTGCTATTTTTATTGGCAACACTATCTACAAATGAGTCTGGGCTCTAATTCAGCAAATCTAAGAAACAGAAAATCTAGAGGGTTTTTCTCCCTTGTTTTTGTGACCTGGATTAACATTGACACTTAACAGCATGTTTTGCCAACATAAGATTAGTCTAAACTGGAATGAAAAGGTACTATGAAAAAAATTTAAATTGTACTGCTCTAGTAAATTAACAACAGGAATAAGTTTTAGTCTTCGATGAAAATATAATTTAGCCAAATTGTACATGGGCCATTTCACACTTAGTAACCCAAACTTTTTGACTAACCCAAACTATGGTCAACCTGAAAAGCAAAGGCATGGTTGGCTATTAAACCATTTTAAGTAGTAAAGAGGGTTTTTCTCTAGCTTCAGCTGATTCCTGCTTTCTGGCTTGTGGATCTTTTCAGAGTTTACTTACACTTTCAATTATTTTGTCAGTCCCAGTGTACAAAGAGCTTTGTGGCTGCTGGTCACAGATTTGTAAAACAGAGTAGAGTGTTACTAAATTACACTCAAAACAAGTATCCATGTGCACAGTGGTAAAAGTCAAGTGCAAACAGAAACAACCAATTGTGATGAAAACAGGGTGATCAGAAGGTCAAGATGAGGATGCATCCAAGATGATGGCATTGGTATTAATTATTTATGCTAGACATTAATGCTTACATGTACCAGGATCACTTATTTTTCAACTGCCAGTGTGTCATACTTTCCAACAAAAAAACCAACTCAGATATAGGAAAATCCAGGGAAAATGAGTATATTGCAATGGGTACCTGTAAACTCATGTTTTTTAAGAATTAGCAGGCAATTATTGCTGTAAATCAAACAGTACCACTGTTGTCCACCTGTGGCTCCTCTGAGGGAATTAACATGCACAGGCTGAAAATCACTGGTGTCCCAAAAGTGTCTGCTTGGAGCTGATCCCAAGCTCTCAGCTAACTCTGAGAAAGAAGATGCTTTCACCAGATCATTGTCATGCCCATCAAGAATTTTTTTCATGTCCATCGAGAATTAGGTTAATTGTTGGGTTTTGTTAATTTTTTTTGCTTGGATTTTTTTTCCTAGAAAGTTTCCATGCCCATCCTAAAGCAAAACAGGAATAAACAAACCAATAACAAAATTAAATCTATCTCCATTCCTGAGACACCAACAGGTACTGGACATCCTGCTTCTGTCACACTTTTCCCACCACTGCTCTGTGTCCCTGGATCAGTGACACTTATTTTACTGCCAGTTAAAATAAAGACCTAGAGTTAGTCTTCTTGCTTCAAGAACAGCATATTCTGAAATGGTTTTTAGCTATAATTTACTTTTTAAAAAATTTTCACATGCACCTTTAGCTGATCTGTCTAGAAGCTAAATTTCCCTTTTCTACTTTATCAGCTTTCTAGCACTCAGCACCTGAACTGATTGCAAGTTTCTCTAGTGAAAATTTTTGTCTGGCTCATTCTGGCTTCTCAAGATTAGCTGTTTCCACCCTGCAGCCCCAAGAATATTCATAATATGATTTGAAAAACATCAGAATTTCTTTGAAAGTGACAAAAGTTGTGAAGCAGAAGCTGAGCAAGCCCCACCATTCTTGCATTTAGCAGTGTCTGCCCATTGCTGGTGGTTCCCTGGGGGTAGCACCAATTTTTAGCACGCAAAGGAAAAGAACACCTAGTAAAATACATCACCTTTACCATTATATCCTCCTTTTCAAATTCCTATGGGCACTTCAGAGATTATCCATTAACTTTGAGAACATAAGTAGTGTCAGTCCTATTCATCCCAACACTTCTGATCAGCCCAAATCATCCATCATCCACTTTACTGCACCACCCAGTAACTCCAGCCATGCACACAGCTCCATTTCCCTAAGTGCTGTCAAACACAACAAAAAAGTCATTCATAGTCTACAGAATGACCATGCTTTAAAAGCTATATTTACTTTAACATACCAGTAAAACCACCAGGAATTGAGGGTCCCTTTTCTTAGAAAGAAAAGAGCTCTACTCTATTCATTTCCAAGCTTAAGCTCACCTTACTTGTTAGTTCAAGAGTTTAAATGGGTATTGGGCTGTTACCTGACATATTTTTACTTCAAGCCTTTTTAAAAGCAACTTATTAGAGAACAAACCATCCTTGAACTAAATGGGAATAATGTGTTCAATGAACAGCCAAGTACCTTATAAGAGGTTTAAAGATATTCCACAGAATTTTTATGAAGTTGGTTGGATGGACAACATAGAGTGCTTTGAGGTTTTTCTTATACCTAGGAAAAGAAAATGAAATTGTTAGAAAAACATTAAATGCTGGAGATGGTAGAACTGAATAGCTACAATTGAATGGAAAGTTATTATTACAGGCATATTACACAGTATTCTTTTCAAGTACATTAAAAAGACCTAATTCAGAAGAAATTGAATGTAAAATGGAAGAAAAAAACCCCAATCAAACAAACAAAAGTCAATTTTAAAAAGTGGTCGGTTTTCACAATAGGCCAAATTAACTATTATGTTCCTAACCAGTGTCTGCTGTCTCACAGATTTAATATCAGGGAGACAGAAGAGAAATTAGGCAATTTGAAAAATATACTGATAGGAGAATGAAGGATCTATAAAGAAACCTTTGATTAAAAGCATTACTTTTTTCATATCCTTTTCTGCTTGCAGGACTTTCATGTTGGAAAAAAAATATAACATTTCCAGATACAGGATTTATACCTAATTTAATGTTACTACTAATTTTGTCCTGCTTTGCTAGTAAATTACTAAAGGTGAAGCCAACTGCTAGTCATTTGATATTGCACTGTCCCTTTTGTATGAAACAAAACCTTCCTTCATTATTGCTTTGCTTGATTCTGCAGTGCCATTTCATGATATCTAAACAATAGATTCCAGTTGGCTGAAACTGAAATGGAAACCAGGCAGCACAAAAAGACTCTTCTTTTATTCAATAGTATTGCAAAACGAAATTGAGACACTCATATTGGAATATCCTGCGTTTATATATAGGTTTTTGCTTATTACTTTGCCAAGTTTGCTTCCCAGTAGGGACAATGATCAGGGAAAAAGATGATCATGAACTCCTAAGAAAAGTTTTTTGTGACGGGTTATGCTAAGAGGGGGGAAAGGGAATCAGGAAGCTCAGGAATTCCATGAATTTTTCCTTTTGAGTTTTAATTGGGCCTGTACACTTGTGAATGAAACAGGCACTGCCACACACAAGCAAACAACTTATCCCTATGCAACTGGCACTACTGTTCCTAAGAGCCCAAAATCCCCAATAAAAAATAGCAAAACACCTGAGTTGCCTTACTAATGTTTCTATTTTAACTTTGTTTTGCACCTTGAAGTTTATGTTCTTCAGTTTCCTAGATTATGATGTCCAAAAGACTTTACTGACCCTCTGCTGTGAACCTTCAAAGCAAGATCTATTCTTTTGAAACTACTCCTATTCAGCATTTGCTTTCATGATGCTGGCTAATTACTCTTGTCCTTTGTAATCTCATCTGTCCTCCCTTTCCTTTGACCCCAGAAGTCTGAGAAGGGCTAATTTTGTATTGGGGTTCTTTTTTTCCCCCTCTGGCTAGTACAGTACCCCATACATGCTGTGCTGGGAATTTTGCTTTGAGTTGTCAATGACAGTGTATCAAGAAGTTCCAACTGTAAATCAAATGACAGGTTCTGACTAGTGACCTGAGCCTCTGTGTTCCATTCGTTCTGTGTTTTCTGGGTCAGGGTGGGGGAATAGAGACAGATTTTTGGAATAAATGAGAGTCTCACCATGCACTTGTAGGCAACAAAAAAAGCCAACAAAAAAGACACTGATCTTGTACCGGTTCTCCCCATAACACAACTCTAAATTCAGCTTAAGAATCTCCCAAAAGGAGAAGAGTGCAATGCTTTGTTCTGGAATTGTCAGTGCATGTCGAAACCCAGTACTGCCATCCAGACCTCTTGTCAAAGACAAAATATAACAGACCTTTGCCTTTCCTCTCCTTTCCTCAGTCCTAGAAAGAACAGTTACATTGTACTACCCATATTCAGTCATGTTGCCTTCCCGAGGCCAACTTACAAACAAGTTACAAGGTGCAGACTAGTAAAAGACTGACTCCAATAGGAACTGGCTGCTCCACTGGTGACTTCACACTTTCAGGGAACAAACATCACAATTCTGCTCTCCACTATTAAAATGCAATTTATCCAAGAGCTTTGGCCTCAACTACACCCTAACCAACTACTCCATGAAGTCCTGAACTGTAGCCATCAATACTCCAAGGCTCAAGAGCATCCAACCCCAGATGCTGGTTTTGCTCCCATGGCTTTTCATACCTTTGGAGAACCAACAGCACTGACATCATCATAAGCATTTCCAATGGCAAAGTGAACTCAGTTAATTGTGGGTGGATCAGGACAGATCCACCTAACTTCCTCCATGGAAGTTAGTTGTATACATGACTCAATCTTTTACAGAGAGCAAATCGAGTCTCTAGAAGACTTACTTCCTGTCAAATTCCTTGTAGGCTGTTTGCAACCATTTCAGAGATGGTTTGTTCAGACTCTTCAGGCCGTAGTGGAAGTACACAACCGTATAATCATTCTCTACATACTGGTCCAGAGTATACTTTAAGTACCTGAGGAGAAACAAAACATTTTGGTTTTAAGACAGTTTACTGGATGAGATTTTTGAAGCAGTAACTGGGAAAGAAAATGTGCTATTTTTTGCACAGAATGGTAGTGACTGCAAATTCATGTTTGCTTCAAAATATTTATCTAAGAAGTTCATTTTGTTCTAGTGGCAAATAATTCCACATCATTGCAATGCCTGAAATTTTAAAGAAAATATTTAGTTACAAAAACTATGGTGCTCATGAATCACTTAAAAATGAACACAATCTGGGACTGTGTTTGCCAAGAAATGTTTTAAGAGATGCATTTTAACTAAAAGCAACTTTTATTTTCTTTTCTCAGCCTTTATAATGTCCTCCCTTTTAGACAAGCAAACAATGCCGTTTTGCATTTTCAAAACAATAAAGAATATGTTTTGGGCTTTCCTCTCAATTTAAAAGTTTCTAAATCCTTGAAAAATCCATTACCCCTAGTTAAAATGCTCTTCTTGAATACATTTGTCTTTCCCTTGTTTGTATTGTGAGGACTGAATTTGTACACCATTTCCCTTAAATTTAATTTAAATCCCTTAAAATCAATTTAAAGAACTGCACTATGTATCCCATCTTGAAACAGTACTGCATGTTTTATAAGCAGATTGCTGTGTGTTCATTCTTTTACAGTACAGTTTAAGATTATTTTCATTCCCCTTCTTCTACAATTGAGAACACAGGATGGCCTATTACACAGCTCAATGACTCAAATAAAGCAATGATGGAGCAGTGCAATCTAGACTCATTTCTTGCTGTGTCAGATTTCAAATTTCTCATGTTATTCTCAATGCTGTCTTCTTATTCTGCAACAGCCCCAACTATTGCTCTTAATTGTATGTGAGTGATTTTCATTCAATAAAGCAGATAGTTCCATGTGCCATTTACTGGGCTGTGACTATCTGCAAGCATGAAGAACAGTTTGACTACCTCCCTTTGCATAGAAAAGCTCTTCACTTCTTACCCTGTACTCCCACAGTCTCATTTATCTTGTTCCCTCAGCGTACTGTAAATCTTAGACTGCAAATATCTTGTGAAAAGGATTGCCACTGCAATTAATATAATGCTGTTTTGATCCCTGATTTAAGTATTAGTGGTATTTTAAAGGAAGAAATAGTAGTGACAGTCAATCAAGACTAAGAGTTTGAAACTAAAATATACCTAAAGAGATATTGTTACAAACAGAGTGCTGTGTGTTTTATTTTACAGCATGTAAATTCCTTGTTACATTGCATCCAGAAAACATGTATTTTTAAAAATAACAGAGTGTTTTGGGGGCATATAATAACCAGTATTTTTCTACAGTCAATTACCTGTTCCAAGACTGTAACAAAATTGCAGGGACATTACAAAAGCTTTACCACATCAATTCTTTAAGTGACTTCATCACAAAATATCTAGCAATCAGGGCCTACTCTTTCCCTACAGCTTTTTCTCAGAATTCAACATCTGAATCTAATTACCTAAAACCAGATCACTTGATAGCTATATTACTACCTTCACATTCAACACTTGCCTTCACTTCTCTCTTAGGACTGATTTTCCAAGGGAGCTTTATGTGGTCTAAAATACAGCAAAATGTGCTGTGAAGAGCATAAAAAATGAAGCAACACACTCTCAAAATAATTTCTTAAGTAACCTTTTAATCCCTCTCCAATTCTGAGAATTTGAAACAACAGCATTTTTGTCCTTTTCAGTGGTGGTGTTTGAAGGGTGCTCAAGCATTTTGGCAATGGAAACTGTACAAGAACTCCAAATAGGTTTAAATGCTTAATGAGGACAGGACTCTCAGGACAAAACAGATCTCCTTGCAGTGACAAACTACAAGGCAGAAACATGTCCTGGTACCTTGCTGCAGCAAGTTTAAAAGGAAGAATGTTGTTAATTTACATATTTGTACCCCTTTTAACACAAAAACCCTGAAATTATATCCATATGAAAATGTTAAGCATAATGTACTGAACGTAATGCAGGTAATTTTATGAAACAGAAACCCCACTAAGATGCAGATAACTAAACAACACTCTTCCTGAGTGATTTAGGTAAAGTACAGCAAATTAAGGCAAACACAGCTATTCATGAGAACATATGTACACAGCACTAAATTACAAGAATTGCTCTTTCATTGGCCCACATCATGAATTATTCCTTTTAAATACAGTAAGAATTTGTCAATAAATTCAAGACAGCAAGCACACAGTGAATTGCTTCTTCCAGTAGAGACTCCAGGTGAGTTAACTGGCAGTTAAATCCACATCTCATTCACGTGATATTAACACTAGTAGATCTTGCATCCTTTTTTTGTTTCGCTCTTTGCCTATTGCTTCTCCTCCCTGAAAGTTCATTCCCCTGGAAACCAGCTAACAGAAGTTAATATATAAAAGTGTAAAGTAGCCCATGCAGGAGATTAAAACCAACTTACTCAAGCAACCTTGTGTGATTGAGCTGGTGGGATGGGGGCATGCGGCAGCAACTGAAGGTGATCACCTTCCTTCCAGAATTGTCATCACCTGGTAAACAGAACAGTTAGTGAAGACAGTACTCAGGTACTTATGGGACCTCAGATATCTGAAAAATGGCATGGATCTTCTGATATTTGGGGCTACCTCTATCTCCTATTATTACCCAGAACAGCCTGTGAAACTTCACTGCCCAGTCACAGGTTACCTGCAGAAAGCTGGGCAAAGCTCAGAAAGTCATGTGCAAATGGTGGTGGTGCTGCTCAGCTCCAGACAGGGAACACTTAGGTCCCCCTGGAGCATTCAGGTGTGGAAGAAAACAGGCCTGCTTTCCCTAGTAGTCTTGGAAATAACATGTTTTCAAACTCCTCATGCTTTATTTTTGGATTTGATTAGAACACAAGCACTTTGGGCACCTGCTTTGTCACACGTGTAAGCTGGATGTTGTTAACCAACTTAAGTTTTCTTAGATACTCTCTTTGAGAAGCACTGCTACACTAAGATCACATTAAAACACAACAAACAAGGCATACAAGAATGATTTGCCTAACCTAAAGATGTATAGGTTTACATCCCTTAGCCCCCCTGATAAAGCACATATTGCTGCACTCAAGTTCATTTGCTCTTTGACTCATGACAGCTTCACCCACGCTAAACAGACAAGGCTGGTGTTTTTGTGTCATGCCTATCACACAGCCAAGTTCCATGACATGGAAAGCCAAACAGAGGTTATGTAGTGCCTATACTAAAGGTCAGTTGGCACTGAAGACAGTCAACTGTTAAGATTTTAACTTATATCTACATGAATGATACCATTCCTTTTAAAGCAATACAGAAACATTCCAGAAAACAGACTGAATTAATCATATTTGATACATTCCTGGTCTAATTTCCATGTTCTAACTAAAGGTTATTTAATATCTTGCTTCTATTACCACTGAAACATCAAAGTTTGACTTTGAAGACAAGAAAGTCAAGAAATAGGGCTATTATTTATAATTCTGTTATTCCCCTTTCACCCCCAATTAAGTAGCTGTAATGAATAAATAAATAAAAAGATTAAAATGAGGGAAGTTAAACTTCAACAGAATCAACTAATGAATACAGAAAATCATATGAGCATTTTTATGACAATTAGGTAGAACAGCTTCAGACATGTTAAACCATGCTAACTTGTACTAGTGATCAAACTACTTGATCTGCACAAAAAAACACTTTCCAGCATTGCAAACACACGTTTTCCATCATTCAGCTCAGGAAGAGGTGGCTGTCCTCACCTGACATATTTCACACTAAGAAAAAAATCCTGTATTATCCTTGTCCAGTTCAACAGTCATGATAGGACAGCATCTATTTAAACCCATTCCATCTTAGGTGCCAAAAGAGGAAAAGAGAGAAAAGAGACGAGATTAACAATTACTTTTCACATATGGACATGGACTGAGAGACATCTGCTGTATTATCTATTCCAATCCTGTGTCATCACAAGGAAGTGCACCAGATAATCCTTCCACTGATTTGTCAAGCTTTATCTTAAAAACCAGTTAGGTTTTTTTCTTTTTCATGCTCCTCCTGCTTACTGATTTGACAACTAGCAACCCATTTTCTCAATTCCAGTCTGAAAGCCATTTTCAATTTGTACAAATTTGTTCTTGTGACAACATCGCTCAGCTGAAGCAGTGCTTCTCCTTCAGCACTATTTATCATCCCAAAGGACTCCAGGTAACAACCACATTCCCTCCCAGCCCATCCTCTACTGCTTGTACACAGGTCACACCTTCTCTCTCTCCCCTGACATTGGTGCTCTCTATTCTGCTCCAACCTGAACATGTCTTTCCCAAATGACAAGAATTATATGGTAAATTTCACATGAACACAGGGGACTTAAAAAGCTTTCCTAAAGGTATCCACATTATTGTCTTTACTGAGAAAAAACAGTGAAGTAATAATTTAGCTTGACAGCCACACCTGGATTATCTCTGATAGCCACCCCACTCTTATTTCACAGAAGACCACTTCTTTCTTTTTTTAAAGTTTAAAAACACAAGAACATTTTCCTATTTGCTTTAACATCCTCTAAAGATTTATCTCAGCTTGACTTTTGGTACTTAGTACTCCAGTCCTACAGTTTTTGACAAAATATAGATTTCTCTGCTGGCTGACTCTTTTCTCCTGTCCTTTTTTTGGCTGGCTACTTATTTTTATTATCTTCCTCAAAGGGGTTTTTTCCACACCACAAGGCCTGATGTCCCTTCCCACATTAAAAATAAATTCTGACTCCTGGGTTAAGTAAGGAGCTTGAGCACCACTAAAGAGCATGCAACACCACAATTATATGTACCCAGGTATGTCAGCAAATTGCTCTTAAACAGACCATAGTTTATTTCCTGAAGTTATTTAAGTGTCCTGTTTTATATTCTCAGAGTACTTATTAAAGGCATTATAATGTGACATGCATTAATAGGAATGATGTGTTAAAATTAAGATACTAATATGATTGCTTTTTAAATCATGGCTTGTTTGTAAAAAAAAAATTGCTGTGTTACAATGCACTCCAGATATTTTATCTGTTAGAAATAATAACTTTTATGTGCACAGTAAAGCTCCCTCAGGAGGGCAGTGACCTAGGAAAATGCCTATTGCATGTGCCAGAACATTTGCTTTCCAGTCCAATGCAGTTCTGCATTCTGTGGATAGAATTCTTACCCAGAGACGTGAGAGTTTGAAAAGTAAAATGGGGAGTGGCAGATGCAAAGAAGAGTATGTTGATTTCAAACACACACAGAGTGTATTTTGCTACTGGAAACCCGTATTTCCCTGCAACTTAAAACTGAAAGGTGCCTCTTTTTCTACCAGGAACGAAGGGAAAATTAACTGCAATCTCAGCTTTGCTCCTTGATGTTGTGCTAACCTACTGTATTACCCAGTTTAATGTCACCAGATATCTTTTCAGATCAAAATTTCTTCTACCTTCCATAGAAAATGTGCTCAGGCTCAGGATTGTCAGCTGTGTGGCCATGGAGCCACTCCTGGAAACACAGCACAGAAATATTCCTCTCCCTGTGCTTGGTGAGTAAAGATAGGTGTGGAGAGCTGGCTGTCCACACAGAGATTTAAATACATTAAAATCTAACCTATCTACTGCAGTTTTATTTCTCTGGATTTCACTGAAACAGACATGAATCACACATCACTTCTGACATCAAAAAATATTGATATTTTTATTGATATTTTTTATTTTATATTGATATTGATAATTTGATATTTTGGCAATGGGAAAAAATGTTACAGTAAGACACAGGGAAGGGCAAGAGGTGAAGAGGATGGTACTGTTTTTTAATTAAGAATTTGGACAGGACAGCACTTCCTCACTGCTTCTTACTAATGGAAAGGGGTTTTTTTTCTTAATGAGAGAGCTCATTCCAATTCTTAAATGAGATATTTCAAATGCTGTAATTTTTCCATTATTTTTCCAACATATTTTGTTCTGATGGTATTAAACATTATTATTTTACAAGTGAAAAGTGAAATATTTTATTTCACTGGTACTTGTTACGATCACTTCACAGCAAAACAAGATCCTCAAGTCAATGGAAGTTTTCTGATGGGTTTCAGTGGAAAAAAGTAGGGTCAAAATCCAAGGGACTTGTCACACCAGTGAAAATACTTGCTCTCATATTTGTTTCTTTAAGAGAATTTAAGCTCAGGAAAATGAATTTAAACCTTAATTACACTTTGCTAAATGGTGAGACAAACTGTGCTTTCAAGCTTCCTACTCTCTACAATTCACAGAAATACAAGGTCAACAAGAAATCATTGTGAAACATCTCTGTTTTGCCTAGACTGAGTAATGGACAGTAAACACAACAACAATTAATCCACTGTGGGTCTCTGTCCATCCAAGATGGCAAACTTCTTAGCCAGTTAAGAAAAAACAGTCAAGACAACACAGCTGAGTTTCAATATTAACAGGAGAAGCTTATAACTGTAGCTGTAGGGATGAGTCCTCTTTCCCTGGCACTGGTCACCTCAGCTGATGATATGAAGATGTAATGCATCACATATTATCCAGCTCAAGGATGAAGTATTGAAACAGCCACTGTAATGTTTATTCTTTGTGACAGAGACCAGAACCACCATGGAAACATGGAGAATGACACCAACAAAATTTTTAAATTTCAAGAGTCAACTCGTTTTGATTCCACAAAGTTTCCTCTTTGCATTCATTCCTCTGGATTCTACTCATGTCCATGTGTACTTAGAAACCAACCTTCTTTGAGGGGATTGCACCTGTACTGCACCTGGCTAATCCTGGAAAGTGCTAAAACTGCAGTTCCAACCAAGTACATGCTCAGGTGTCTTCCTAAACAAGAATGACTATAAGCAAACTTTCAGGAAGACCTCCCACATGAGGAACCTGCTTATTCCCCTCAGAAAGCCAAGATACCTCATCGAGGACTTCTCCATGAGCAGTTTCTCTCAAACTTTGTATAAGGAAAATATTTGCCATAAAACATTTTTTTCAGATCAGATGAGAGCAAAGAGACAGCTTGGTTTCTGATGTAATTAATTATTTACATTTCATCTGTTGTCTTCTTAAGGTATGTAAGATAAGTTGAAATGAGGATGAGTTAAAGCCATTCCTGAAGTCAGCCTCTCTAATGTCCATACAGCTCTGTCTGGTTGAGTCTCTGGACTAGTTTGAAAAGGGGCACTGAACATCAAAACCACTTTCAGTGATGCAAAACCAACTATTTTGATAATTCACAGAAAGCATAAAAGAAAATTTAAGGAAAGCAAAGAAGCAACAGAATAGTCAAATAGAAATGGAATATAATTTAAACTGACTTGGTAAAGGGGAAGCAGCCTAGGCTTTTCTATTACATGAGGTCTATTGAGGTGTAGAATCACCTGTGCTGTATCTTCAGGATACCCAAACCTAAAATAAATCCACATTCACATCTGAATTTGCCACTTTAAGTCATCATTTATTTTAGCAAGTCATTTTGCTCAAGAAATGATGTTTAAAGGAGATGCATTATATTTTTTCAAGTTCAGCAAGAAAGCATATCCATATATTTTGATACCATTAACTCAGTTTTATCTTTAAGAAAGATGTTATAACTTACAGTCTGATGTTCAAAGAGAGAAATGCAGTAAATAAGAATTTATTTCCTTTCACATTCTGAGAAAAACGTGCAAAACTTGGAAAATCCACATTTAACTTCTGCCTGAAGGATTTGAACCAAAGTTTCTATCACTCAGATAAGTTTCCTCTTCACTAGAGCAGGAAATGTTTTCCAAAGATAGCAGCCTTTACCTTGGAGCTTTTCTTGTAGCTACTAAGAGGAAAACATGATGACACCCAAATTATTTGGACATGCTTTGTAAAGTGCAAAGCCCACATTAAAATCTGCTCTTGTGCTGCAAATAGATCAGGAACCAGAACTCTCAGCTTCCTTTGTGAAATGTGCCCAGGTCTTGGGTATCTCCAGTTGATTTGCTTTCCCCAAAAGGGTACTCATGGAATAAAGTCACAAATACTGGTTTCAGGAATACACTTTGGAAATTTAAAAACTGAACAAAGTAAATCTTTTAAGAAGAATAAAAAAAAAATCTTTAAACACAGTCCTTTCCTGTGACACTGCAATCTACAGACCACAGATCTGCTCCTGAAGGTATTGCAAGAAGTAGCAAAGCTGTCTCTCATATGACTGAAAATTATTAGAACTTGTGCCTTAGGCTAATTAGATAATTCACTACAATTTCTCCTTACATTTTAAAAAATCTCAATTACAAACTTACTTTGCATTGGTTCAAAAATCAAAAAGGGGCATAAAATCAACTAGACCTTGAAAAAAAAATGGACAGTCTCTACAAAGACCTGGGTACCTGAAATGTTTAAATTTAAATAAGAAAGCAAGAAAAGGCTAAGGAGGAAAATGAAGATGTAAAATAATGGTGGACTTGGATGCCATTAAAATTTCTGTTTAATGCATAAAAGAATGTCACTAGCAGTTTATAAAAGCACAAGCAGCAAAAACAGTCTCCTACAAAATAAGCACATATTCAAAAGTTGTCTGCAATCATATTATAGAAGCCAAACACAGAAAATAAGGAAATTTGATGCATCTGGTATGCTTATATGTCCCCTCCTTTTTGCCACAAAGAAAAATAATCCTGAGTCTGCATTCAGGCAAACAGATTGAAACTTCTCCCCCAAAACAGAAATAAAAAGAACCAGCAGAATAGCCCTGTTCCATTTACATATGCTTAGAATTGTCAGCTGCACATTGGGATTCATGACATAACTAAGTCTAACAAAGTTTAGCTCTTTCTTAAATGTTCTCTTTTTTTTTTTTTTTTAATTACGTTTTCACACCATATGAATACAACTCAAAAGATCTCCTTTGCATATAGTCAAAGCTATTGTTAGGGAAATCAGGTATAAGTACTTTTAATTTATGAAGAGCAAGAAGGAATTCCAGTGTGGGTTTGGTCTTTCTTTAAATAACTGTTGGAAACTAGATGACTGTAATAGATGGATAAATTACTGCAAATATTTTCACCTGAAATCTTTTTCTTCTTCAGTCATTTCAAGCAATACATCTCATTGTCTTTCAATCAATGAATAAAAAATGAATGAGCAGCTTTCTGAATTGCTTTAACACAGCAATGATTTCAAACACTGAACTCATACTTTGTCTTACTCAAATATATGAAAGCCATTACAAACTAGGTACAAATAATTTAAAAACCATTTCTTTCCCAAGGGACTGTCATCTTCCAAGAAGGGAAAGATTTCTGAAGAGCTCATCTGTCACCCTGATTTTTCAGCCTTCTGATGTTTTGCCTTTCTGTACTGGAGTTTCTCACGCATTGTAACATAAACAAAGAGTGATGTTTAGAAAACTGCATTCCTTCCTGGGGGAAGGACAAATTGATGGACTTCTGGTTTGACCAGTGGGGTCAGAGAGGTGTCAACCTCGTCCCCCAATCGCTGATCAAACTCCAAACCCTGTTTAAACCCTAAACCCAAAATAAACCTTCTTCTTTCTCATCTCACAACCTGACAGTGTGAGTGTGATCTTTTCGTGTCCGTCTGGCGACACTCATCTTTTCCTTAATTGAATGTAAACCCAGAAAACATCCAGACCTGACTCCATATCAGTTAACAGTGGGGTAGGGAGGTCCTGTTTTGTGGAGGTGAAGCGTCTCCTTGGCTATGATCTCACCATTCCTGTGTTCTGCCCTCACTGCACCCCTCTGCCTTCTTCACTTGCACCCCACCTTGGAGCTGCTTTGGAGGCTGCAGCCACAGGAGTCTGAAGCACAGCACTGGCTTGTGCTTTGCATTTAAATTGTCCAGCAGACTGGCAAAATCCCATCAAGTGTTCCTGGCTGAAATTGCAGGTAAGGTCACTCTTTTCTGGGCTTAAACACGGATGGCCAGGGAATCTTTTTTTTTCTACAAAATATTGCAGTGCTAAGGACAAAACCATCAGAGGTAATCCAACACTTCAAGCAAAAATTGCACCAGTGAAATTAAACCAGAAGTACACCAAAGGTTTGGACTTAATTAAGGGTATTATCCTCTTCCCATTCTCAGTCAGAAGTCAAATTACCATAGATTTCACTGCCCTAGAGGTTTTGGTAAAGTTGATGTTTACCTGAGTCATCCTGTTTATGGCTCAATATCAGGAAGGTATCTATGTATTATAACCTGGGTCCATCATCTTCCTAAAAAATTGTAACCTAGCCTTATGTACTCAAAGTATAAAATACAAAACATGTATACAATATAACACAGTCTTAGCCATCATTAGGATGAAGATTAAATATCACTATTTGATTCTTATTGTATTAATTTCCATAGTTTAAGATTGTGATTATTAATGTTATTTTATCAAGCACATTTATACCAAAAATAAGCCAAAAGGGAAAAAAAAAGTAGGCAATGCACATTTTAAAGAGGTGCTTTTTATATCCTAAATATGGCTGCATGTCTCACATGTTGCCAGAATATTTTAAAAATAAGTGACTGTAAACATTACAGGATCCAATATTGAAATGTGCTACATATCCATAACTTCTCTCCAGATCACAAGAGAAATCCAGTTGATAAAAGGTGTTAAAATTCATGTCAACTGTTCCCTTTCTGCCTTTTGCTAGTTTTTATATATTTAACTCATATCTCTTTGGCTGCGCACCGTTTGCAGGGCACACAACAAAAATGATTAAGTGTGGCTGCACAACTCTTTGTTTGGCAAACAAAACAGCTCATCACAAATGAAGTACAGAGGTGTTACAGTCACAGTTAGGCCTTAGATCATAAGGTATTGCTATAGTTACATTTTGAAGCAAGTTTAATTTCAAATATTAGGCTCATAATTCATCTACAGATGAGTGCACTAAGTTCATATATTACTAGTCAGCTGTTTTCAGGATGAAAGCTGGAAGCATCAACATGATTCCTATGAATCGACCTTGAGTACAGTAAGAAAAAGGTGATAATGTGTGTGATAAGGTAAAACTATAGGAGTTCCCAAACATACCTGCCAACTGGATGATGCCATGTCTTGCAACATCATAGTATGGGTGATTGATGTTTAGCTCAGGATCCTCTGCTGGTGGAGGCAGAAATGTTCCTTCCTGTTCTGAGTGTGTATCCTCCATTTCATCTTTCTGCAGTTCTAAAGGAGCAAGCAAGAACACACTTCAGTGCTCTTGAACAGAGAAAAACTTCTGCCTCATTACTGAATGGTTGAATTTTCACTCAATTTGACAAAACCACAGGCCTTTATCACTATTCATTGCAGCTACAAATCAGCTTCTTGTTCTTTACGTTTTGTGTGGGAAAAGAAACTCTTCAATACCCCATTTCTACCTTCATGCACTCCTTAAGACTAATATCTCCTGTGATGTTCACAAAAATCTGTGACTGGACAGCTGGCATGCTGAGACCTTGCTCTTCATGACTGCTGGTGTTGTCTCATCATTTTTTACACTCTCTTAATCTGCGTGGATCCATCTACAATTTCCTGCCTTTTATTTCAAGGTTGCCCAAACAGAGAAGCTGAAGCTTCAGCTACTCTACATTAACACCTCATGAGAACAACTCTCCACAGCTGATTCACAGCTTGCATAAAGGCAGCAAATTGCAAACAAGTCTCCACCTCACCTCCCCCAAAATCCACTGTCCCCTTGAAATGCTTTAACATTCCAAACCTGGAATAGGCAAGGCAGGCAAATGTCCATCCAGTACATACTTGAGCTAGAGGCCAAGCAAGGGTGTAAATTTCTGCTCAAAAGCCCAGGAAAATCCCAATAAAATGGGAAGCCTTGTCCCAATTTCAGGAGATTCTGAACTAGATACTACAATTAAAACCTACTCCATACTGAAAAGAGCAACACAGTGTTAATCAATCTTGTTCCAGGACTTTTCAAGTTTGTTTGTCTGGGTTTTTTCACAGCCAATTTTTTTCCAGACTCTTGTAAGATTCAAAAAAAGCTCATACTAAGTACATATCCAAATGAACAGAATCTGGGATAAGTAATAAAAACTAATACACAAAGGTCTTGGTGGCTTGAGAAAAGACACAGAAAAAAAGATAAACTAATGTTTTATGGTGCACCACTTGCTATATATTATCTAACTCTTTTTACCCTGCAGGTTTTATTAAGGCAGAACTACCATTTTTATCTATCAGTTTGAACACTTGGAAGAGTCAGCTGGACATGGTGCTGGGCCATTTTGTCTTAACTGTGCCTTTGCCAAGAAAGGTGGGACCACATTATCCTTAATGTCCCCTTCCAATCTGGTATTCCCTTATTCCGTGGTCTATAACATTATTAGTGTCACGTTAAAAAGTACTAGAACATTTTGTCTTCTCATCATCTGCATATTTCATGCTCCTTGACCAGCATGCAAGGCACACTAGGGCAGAGAAAAAATAACAAGTTCAGCCAGATTTATGTGCCAGCAGCTAGCAACTTAGAGAAAAACTCCTATTAAATATTTTAGAATGCTTTCCATCCACAATTTCTCAGTATCTTTCTGTCCTGCAAACGGCCATATGAAGGCTTTATTGTCTCATTTTTAACATGATTTGTACCAAAACCACATTTCACAAGGATGAAAAATGCCACTAGAGGCTGGGCTTCTCCAAAACACAAAGGAGTCAGCAACGCGTGTACTACTTTTAAATTTCCTTATGTCTGAATTCACATAAAAGTCCTCTCAGAAAATAAATCAGCTGTCCTACAGGAAAAAAAAATCTGCCTTTAGAGAGACAGCATTAGAGTCCTCTTCATATACACAAAAACTACATATATATATAGTATACATAGCATATATATATACACTATATACCTCGTTAAATTCTGTTTAAACTCTTATTATCTACAAAATGTCTATTTTTCTACCTTTTAAAAGCTTATCATATATAAAAAGCTACACTAACTTTAACTGAGAAAGTATTCTTTCACTTTACTGAATGCTTTTTTCCCAAGAGCTGGGAAAAATAATAATACAAACATAATGCAGTCGATAAATTCCACAATTTTTTCTTCATGAAAATATTTAAGTCTTGTTAAAGCTCAGAACAAGTAAAGTACTATTTTGTTTATTAGGGGTTTTGCTTTTTTTTTTTTTTCTTCATGTCTGGGCACTCCAACCACCTAAGGCAAGAAAGTTTCAGAGAGAAAAGAGAAAAAATAAATAGTAGCTGCTCATCTGTGGGGATGTGAAGTGGGAGCTGTGTTATTAAAAATGGAGTGCATGTTCAAAAACACAAAAGAAACAACCAATCTGACCCTGAGACATTCCAAAGACACAGAGAAGCAAAGTAAATATGCACACCTATTTGTACTGCATTTATTCACATGATCTACAAAAATCCCAATATTAACCATACCTGCTGAAAAGTTAGATAGCCCTAACTTAGTGAGATAATTCTTTATATATTATTTTTTTTTCTTTTTCCTGTTAGAACAAGGGGAGTGGAGCTCAAATGATTTTTCATAATAGACATCAATAAGAAAGAAGATTCAATGGTTCAAACTGAAGGAGAGCTCAGCTCTATTTTTCTCCTGCAAATGACAGAGGAGTTCATTGCTCCACAGGCTGCAGCAGAGGATCCTCTGTTACTCTCACACCATTAGTGCAGTTTAACCCAGCTCAGCAGACAACGAGGGGAGTCTGAGCCAGAGCTTGGCAAGTCTGAGGATGAAAATTGCTTTCCATGGATTTTGTATCAGTGCCTAGAAGTACAAATGTCAGCCAGCTGCTCCTGGAAGCCATGAAGTGGTAAAATCAGAGGGAAGGGAAGGGAAGGGAAGGGAAGGGAAGGGAAGGGAAGGGAAGGGAAGGGAAGGGAAGGGAAGGGAAGGGAAGGGAAGGGAAGGGAAGGGCAAAAGGGAGGCTGAGATCAAGACAGCTGGGCAAGAGCTGGAAGATCCTTGCTCTGGGCTTCAGCCTGGCATCTTCAAAAACTCAAGGAGGAAAAAAAAGTAAAGTAATGCAGATATTTCCAAATGATGAGCCCCCAATGCCTTGGTTGACATTGCTCCACTCAATTAACATCTTTGGAAGTAACATTCAGTGCTCTGTACTCATTCCTTACTTGTCTCCTTGGAGTGATGGCTCCTATTTGTGCCACAACATGTGATGATGGTGATGTTCCAATAGCCCAAAGTTGCACTAGGAACATCCAGCAGTAATTCACAAAAGCTGCATGTATTAAACTAACCTTAAACCCTAATGGTTTTAATGATGTGTACATCAGTACAGAAGTTGCAAATAATACTGGATTGCTTCAAGAAATATTAGAGAATGTGAGCAAAGACTCATTTACTGAAGATGCTCTATTAAATCACTTGCAACTCTACACAGATGCAATCCAAAACGTTATAAAAATATTTACCTATTTCAGCTAATTTCTCATAGTCAACCTCAGACATGTTTCCCCTTATGAACAAGTCTGTGCAAACCTTGCAAACAGATTCTTGAAGCACGAAATGATCCTTGGGTCAGCCCTGCAAAAATAAACAAAGGACGTTATCATCACAATTTGGCACATTTTATGCACAACACAATTAGGAAAAGAAAACAAAAAATGCACCCCAGAAATCCTACTGCCCAGTTTTGTAGAGGAAAAACCTCATTGATATTTGGCTACCATTTTCTTACTATGAGAGTGTTATAAAACTATTTTAAAACTGCAATCTAAAATAAATAAAAGCTATTAATTAATAATAAAGGTTTTGAATCAACTGACCCCTTTTCATTTCAGGGGAGTTGTCCCTCAAAGTACTTACGTATTACACACCTTTAATGAAAAATATCAGAATTTCCAACTAATTCACCCCTGAAAACTACTTAAAACTTATTTTTTTCTTAATGTAGATGCTGATATATACACTCTTACCCTCACGCCAGGTCACTTCTCTAGAGCAATTCTAAGTTTTATTACAGGAAACATTCTATAATTCACATTTCACATGAAAGAGCTTCATGAAAATTTTAAGAGAGCATTAGCATGTAAAAAAACTAAAAAACTGAAAAAAAAGCCCAAAAACGTTCCTGTGTGTAATTGCTGCTTTTTGTCATGGCTCAGTGCTTTGCAGAGTACTAAGGAATGTACTCAAAATTATAATCAGGACCAAAAAACAAGTTTTAGAGGATCTCTTTCCCCAAACAGTTGGTTCAAAAAGCAAAATGAGTACTTCTAAATGCGTACTTCCCTTAGATCAAAAATCCAGACTCAGGTGTAGAGGTGTGAAAGAAATTCAGCTTTTAGGCCTCTCCTCTGAATTTAGTTTACCCCCTTGGTTTACACATCAGTTTGGTATTATCTGAACATGTTAAATAAAAACAAAATGGGCCAAAAAAAGTCCAGGCAGTTTGCCTGCTTGCTGCAGGTTCCACCACTTGGAAAATTTTCATAAACTTACCAAATATTTTGTAACAATCTTGTAACAACTCTTGTAACAATACTTGTTCCTTGTTGAAAGCAATTAGCTCCACTTACAGGAAACTCAACTTAAAAGTCCACACACACAGGGGAAAGTCCCATTAAGTTCAAAAAAGAACATTATTCCATTTTTCACTGAGCAATGATATTCTTAAAAGTAAAGCAATTCTGAGTCAGAGTTGTGTTACTATTAAAATGCATAGTAATTGATATTTCAATAAGTACTTAATTTTTATTATTGAAAGATATTGATATTTAGGTGTTTCTAAGACTAACAGTTAGGAACTGGTGTGATAATCTATTTTTCAAATAACTAATCTGTAGAAGGTGTTGCAGATTATTTAGTAAGTGAGACGGTTTGCTCATAAGTATTTGATATATTATCTGCTTATCTGCACCTGTGATGGGCAGGAATAAATGGTACATAAATATCCACTTTGAATGAACAAAGTTTAAAAGTGTTTAGGAAGCCAAGCTACAAAATAAGGAAATAAGGATAAAATAAGGAAGTCTGACTTTTTCTATCTTATCTGAACATTTTCTCATTTTTCCCCAAGCAGAATGTTTACATTTTGCAGAAATTTAAGGACTTTGAGAAGTTTTCAAGGGTCTGTGAATTTGTACTTTCAGAACAAGCAAAGCCCATGTTCCGTATACCTGAGTTTCATTGACTTCATCCCAACCAAGTACTTCCAAAAGCGCTTACAAGCAAATGGGGCTTTACCTTCCTTCTGAAGTACCTATTTACACCAGGCCTTTCCAGTCTATTGAATTTAAACCATAAACCATAAACTAAATCATAAGTCAAAAAATTTAGGCTATATCTTTGACACTAGGATGCTTGTCAGATGATGTGAGTAATGAAGGTCTCAATGAATTTTATTGCAGCAGCTTGGAAAAAAAAACAAACAGAGACCACTGCTTCTTCCAGCAGGATCCATCTTTATTACACACACTCCAGTATTTATATGTTTCTACTATGGGAAAGTTTAAGAGAAGTCTTGGGAACGCACAGGAGGAAAGACAAAGCAGCCACACCACCAAGTACTCATTAGAGCAGAGTTTCTGCCCTTATCAGCCATTCCCTCAAACGTGCCACCTCCCAGTGTTATGGTAAGAAAAGGAAAAAACATTGACACATTCTGTTTATGGTTCCAGTCATTCCTCTAGGTATGCACCTTTCCCAAGAGAACAGAAAGCCTTATCAAAGTCAAGATAAACAGTGACACGCCTGAGCCATGATTTTAGACAGGTAACAAGGCCCATACTTTGTAAGGTTTTACCAATACACAACAAATTGATGGTAGAAGGAAAAAAGCCATGTCCTTCAGCCCCTGCTTGGAGGAAAACAAATAAATACAGTCCTTCAATACATAGCATGGAACAAAACACAATTTCTCCTTCATACTAATTGCTAATGCTATAGTTAGAAGTAGTGGCACAGTCTAGAGAGGGCAGATTTAAATCTCCCCTGAAACCTGCTGAAAAACATCTGGCTTTTTAACATCAAATTTACTGTACAAGTGAGAGCAACTGTGATAGCGTTATAACATTTACAAATGTTTAAAACAAAAAGTTAGTGTGAAGCTAGAAATTATTTACTTGGAGTTAAAGAATAAGGGAAGTGGGGAAGAAGGCATCTGCCTTGGGGCAACAATTAGAAAGTTTCCAGTTAGGAGGCAAACTTAGCGTAGCACCCTCAGAAACTGATTTCCCGTTGACCGCAGCATTCTCTGTTCCTGGGAGATCACATAATCCCCTTAACAGTGTTCCTAGTAAAGTGATTTAGTGCCTTCCCCAACCCTATCCCACCAGAAAGGCAATTAAAAAGCAACAAAAAAGAAGTCCCGACAAGACCCAAACTACAAGCTTTCTATTAATAATAGAATTTTGGAAGTATTTTACATAACATCGCAGTCTGTATTCCTCCAGAGGCGAGGTTATTACTTACTGTACATCCCTAAAGGATTATTACTTCGGCGGAAATGAAGGCAGTCGCACACAGAACTGCCTGGTAATGAACTCCCATCTCCAGCGAGCCCAAACAAAGGCAAGAGATTCCTCCAACATTTGTCAAGGCACAGGCGTCTTTAATGCCTATTCTCTTTGTTCACTCAGCTGTCAGATATGTTCTTCTTCAAATGTAAATAGCGTGGTTTCTCTTCATTTATTCCCCCCGATGTTCTTGCCTTTCACTGATATTCTTTGTTACTGGCTTGACACAGCTCACCGTGTAACATCAGTCTGCAATTTACATTTTGATAGGATGAGAATTCAGTGTAAAGCCAGTATCTGCTAAGGGGTATCAGATACAAAACCAGGTAAAGGGCTTTCAGGAGATTATTTTATTATTTATAATACTGCAGGAAATTTGCTACAGAATCTATAAACACAGCGATACATGAGCTGAGTGCATAATGTACTCATGAAAAATGTTTTCAAAACATTCTCGTCTTCCCCTAGGTTGTCTGCCCTAAATAGTATTTTTCCTCTGTGTATTTCCTACCCAAAGTCTACCCAACCCCCAGTCTGTATTTCTCATTATCAGCTGGTTTCAGCTATTTGGCATAGCTTCTTTTCATATTCTTTACCGACCTGCCATTCGTTGCTGGCAACACATTGGTGAAAATGAACAAACAGACACTGAGACTGACAGCGAGACCCCACACAGAACTCTGGTTCTTTGGGCCTCTCTCTGCTGAAATTATTTGACAACTTGAAAAAAAAAACCCAAACCCAATTAATTTGAATGCTGATGCCACGCAGGTTGGTAAATTAATATTTAAAATTAAAGGATCATTACTTTGAAAAGTTCAACGCAAGTTTACTGTCGGGGCTTAGGATTCTTCCTTTCGTTTCTTTCTCCGGGAATTTCCCCCCATACGTGTTGCTAGGAGACAATAACCGGGTTCTTGAGAGAAACAAAAGACTTGCCACAGCCCAGGGGAGGGATGCAGCTGGCTACTCTCTCTTTCTACCTGGGGGTTTCTCTGGGAAGAAAAAGGTACCAGGAGCTGGGCAAAAGGGGCTGGAGTGCAGCTGGCAGCTCTGTCATGGGCCCTCAGCACTGGGAGAGGCTGCGATCGCTGTGGGGACAACTCGCCACCACTGCCGGGGCTGCGGGGTTCCGTCTCCTGCTGCCTTTGTTTTATCCTGAGTGGAGCTTTCTATATCACATTAGTTTAGGGGGTTTTGAACCTCTTTCCATAGAACCATCAGAGAAGGAGCACACAGAAAGGTTAATTCCTCAATGGATTGGGAGACAGCCTTGAAAATCAGAAAGGAAGGAAGACTGTCTCCCTGTCAAGAGCATCTGTACTGTAGCCTACTAAATTTTACACTGATCAAACAGCGCTGATTTCTCTGAAGGCAATTTTCTACTGGGCTCATCCATTCCATTTCAACTTTGAAAACAGGCGAGCAGTGTTCACTCAGTGATGCTATATGTTGTCCTACACTTAGAACCCAAGTTCATGCAGTTGGGTCTTTTCAGTGTTTATTCCAGGATCATAGAATCACAAACTGGTGTGGGTTGGAAGGGATCTTAAAGTTCATCTCATCCCACCCCTGCCATGGGCAGGAGACACCTTCCACTGGACCAGGTTGGTCCAAGCCCCAACCAACACCTGATCACTTGAAAACTTCCAGGGATGGGGCAGCCACAGCTTCTCTTTGCAAGAGCCTTGCCACCCTCACAGAGAATTTCTCACTGATATCTAATTTCCTCTTCATATCCCATCTATTTCTCCCTTCTGTCAGTTTGCAGGTTGCCATGATGACAATGGTTAACCTGATGAAACGTTTTTCTACAGTTATACCACATGTCCAAGCTCAAAGCACATTGCACCTTGCCTGCCTTTATAATGCTTGTGGTCACAGCTGCAGAACTGGAGCAGGTAAGGAAACCTTAAACCTCGACTCTCTATCACCACTTTTCCTCTACTGGAAAACCTCTGACACACTGTCATTTCACTGACCACAAAACATGTGAGAATAATCTCTTCCCCATACCCCCTGACATACCTTTTCTGCTGGAAGGAGTCAAAAATCTATTTATGAGAAAGAATTAAGCATGTCACAGTGAAATAAAGAGTGTTTCCCTACTGCATATAAATACCTGCATGTATCAGCCATTCCCAGTTCTGAAAGGACTAAAGTAATGGGACTGTTTCTAGCCATTACTAGCAAAAAGGTTTTGGAAATACTTTTTTGTTGTCTGAAACAGTGCAGATATTTTCTTATCACATACACTTGTCCATCTGGCACTGTACAAGCACATGAGGTTAAAAAAAAGTACTTAATGTACAACCAGTTGACAGAAAGCCTTATGTAAGCTTGCTCTATCATTAAGACAAAATTATCTGAACATGGATAAGTGGTTGCAATAAATACACTACACCATTTTTTGGATTCAGCATAACTGGTTATTGACTAAACAAAAAATACTATAATGTAATCATAATAAACACTAATGATCAGTCATCTATGGAACTTGCTCTCCAAATTAATATAGTGTAGTACACACTAATGTGGCAGAGTTATGTTTAACTAGCTTCCATCCCAAGGGATTACATACTTTCAGTTGCAGACAAGTATATTTTTAAGATTGTGTGTTTTAATTGAATTCCTCTGACAAGTTACTGGACAAAAGGTTGGTGTATTGTGATAAAAAGGGTTATTTTAATTGCATAATTATTCACTGGGGATTCCTCTGGGTGGAATAAATTAGAGTTTTTAAAATAATTTTCTGTTCTTCTTATATTTATGCAACACAGGTCAAGGTTTCTAATTCTTGTTAAAACACCCAGGCTTACCATCATCCCTTCCACCTCCAAGCTGCACAAAACCAAACAGTACTGTAAAGTACCAGAGTTCCAAAAGCCATTTTATATGGTGATCATATAGCCCACGTTTAGCTACAAATTTCAATTCAAAATCAACTTAAATGATGATAATAACCCCTGTCATTCCACTGTTTTTTCATTTGCACTAGACTGTTTCTTAGCTAAGACTGTTTCTTAACTGAAGACAGAGCTAGCTGTTGTTTTGCCCAATCCAGTTATTTCTTCATTAACTCATAAGTATTAAGATGAAATATTTGCAAACTGGATAGTTTGTTATGTTATGATAACTTACTGTGCAGGAAATGTAATGCTGTAAAGCATGGAAGTGTTTTACCACAAGAGTTCAAGGCACAGTGTCCACTGAGCTGACGAGGCACTCAGTGAGTGTTTCAGGTAACTCAGTGATTGTTCTGCTGGGTCAAAGAGCTCAGGAGGGCCCAAATCAGTTCACTTCTTCAATACCAGCCATATAATCCAGCAGAAACAACAACCACCTCAAGTTTATCTCTGACACCAAATCCTCCCATAAGGCAGTCCACCTCAATTTTCCCCTCTATTCACATCAGTGCATCCCATCCTGAGAATCTTGATATTTCAAATCGCATCCCCTACTAGGTTTTCATAGATGCTTTGAAAATACAACCAAAGAAAAACTCAAAAACAATTTTACATTTCACAGAATGACAGAACGCCAGAATGGCTTGAGTTGGAAAGGACATTAAAGCTCATCTCATGCCATGGGCATGGACACCTTCCACCAGACCAGGTTGTTCCAAGCCCTGTCCAAAACTTGACCACTTGAAAACTTCCAGGGGTGGGACAGACACAGCTTCTCTGGGTAACCTGTGCTAAGGCCTCACCACCCTCACAGGAAAAAACTTCTTAACATCCAAACTACACCTACCCTTTGTCAGGCTGAACATATTCTCCCCTTGTCCTGTCACTCCAGGCCCTTCTAAATATTCTCTCTCTGTCCTTCTTGTTGCCTCCTTCAGGTACTGGAAGGCCACAATAAATTCATCCCGAAACTTCTCTTCTCCAGGCTGAGCAAACCTAATTCCCTCAGCCTTTCCTCATGGGAGAGGTGCTCCACCCCTTGGATCAACTTGGTGCCTCCTCTGGACTGGCTCCAGCAGCTCCATGTCCTTCCTGTGCTGGGACCTAAGGGCTGGAGGCAGCTCTGCAGGTGGGATTTCATAAGCAAGTGGTTTCCACAGTTTGGGACAGCTTCTAAAAGTGGAAGCTCACCTGACATTACAGACTTTCATTAGTAACATTGACCAAAACAGAAAGTAAGACTGAGATAAAGAATCCCATGAAACTCCTGACTTTTCCCATTGCTTCAATTCTATGTATTTAGTACATGTAAACACATGCAAGATTTTGTATATAGCAAACATTAATTTTGTGCTTTTCTTCTTCTCGTGACAAGTTTAAATAGTGAACAATAGCAGGAAAGACCTGTAGACTCTGTGAAGAAAAACACTTTAGTCTTGCCTATTTCTTGTATGGCAGGCAATATATTCTTTCATAATAATTCAATGCCTTCTTAAAATTAACAATAGACTCATTACATTTATATTCTGAATCTTCTCTAGTTCTTCTTAGTGATGTGATAAAAGACACCATGGAGTATTTCAAGACTGAGCATCCAATACACTGGATTCTCAGCATGCACATTATCGTGCATTTATAGATCTGACATTCAGTGGTCTAACAAATAATATCTAATCAGTTTTCTTTAACATTCATACAGAGGTGGGTCTACAGCTTTTTAGCTGGTAGGCATCTCTGGAAAAATTTTAGTAAACACATGTATGTTGAGAGGGCAACATCAGGAAAAATGGAAAAAAATACCTATTTCCTTGTAAATAACCTTGTAAATAAACTTTTTCCTGTGCACCCCTTCTCACACCTAATCCAAGCCTCCATACTCATCAGCGTGAGCCTGGGATGGCTCAGTAAAATCCTCACTGAGAATCCTGTAAGGAGCTTAAGGTTTAGTTTAAATTTTGGGGGGTGGTTTTAAAGTGTCTATCTGCAGAGACTTGAAATACGATGCAAATTTTACATGTTATTTTCAGTGGGCTATGCTGTCACCATGTCTCACTGTGTCAGGGGATGCCACCCAACAACTAAGAACAACTAAGTCCTTCTTGAAGCTCTCATATACACCTTTATCACCATGATCCTGCAGCATCATGCCAAGCACTCCCTGATGTTTTTGTGACCCGTATGGAAGAGGCAGCCCAAAGTCTTCTACAGGGTTAATTTCAAAGCTATAAAAAACTCATGAAATACAATCACTGATCAATTTATCTGAAAAAAACCTCTTAAATTTAAAACCTATAAAAAACAATACTCAGCTTTGAACACAATGACTTCATGTCTCTGTGCATATTCTTTTTTAAAAAATTGTTTAAAGTTCATAAGGGAGTACTAAAAATACTGTTTAGAAATTTCCCCTGGCAGTACTACTATCAAACATTTATTCAGTCCAGGAAAACTAAAAATATAGCTTATTATCTCCCCGTGCTTATTTACTTTTTGAATTCCTGCTCTAACAATGAAAAAATCACACAAGGAACTCTGTTTCATTTCACTTAATAAAGTTACACCTAGCATTACTGTATATTTTTGTCTGAAGATATTGGAATAAATTATCTGTGTCAAAGCATCTTTAAAAAGTAATTTATTTGGTTACAGAAACATCAGTGACCGACTCTGATCTACTCAGAGAACTCTTATCAAACTCCCCGATTAGAGGCTAAAATAGCATGTCCCTTTAGACAGCATCCTGATGGTCTATAACACCTCAGAGGCAAATACCACACTTAGATGCTGAAAGACCTCCAAAAATCAGGGGTCACACCTCCTTGGGAGAGGCTTTGGTGTCAAATAAGGCTGCTCCCTTCAATGACCCTGACTGCTGCTCCATGAGGAGTTTTACCTCTGTGTCCAGCCACCCAGGCTGAACTTACTCAAGTCCTGATGAGAAGTTGAGCCATCACTGAGCTCAGAGAATAAGAGGCCAGTAGCTCACCTGTGTTAAAAAGAAAAGGAAAGACAAATCGCCAGGAAGGACATCCATACGAAACACTGCAGCAAGGACAGGAATCCTGGCTGTCCCTTCGGCTATCCTGGTGGGAAGGGAAAAGGCATCCAGCCGGGAATGGGCTGCTTCCCTGCTGTGAAAGTGTGGGAAGAGGCTTGATCTCTTTTGTCCGCACCGAACGGTTTCAGCCAGTTGGTAGATTTCTACCAGGGTGTCTTGAGAAAGGGGGGCTGGATGGCAGGAATTGCAGGAATGCTAAGGCAGCAAACAAGAGGAACCGGTTTTGGTACGTACTGGCAGCCTACCACAGCCTCCCCAGGAATTAAGTCAGCATTAAGTAAACTTTGTGTCACCTTCTGCCGGGAAAACTTGTGACTAAACAGCAGAGCCATTGCTCAGACATCTGGAAAGGTTCCATAGAAATTCAGCTCCACAATAATATGGATTTTAACTATATGCCAAATATATGATGCAACACATACAGAGTGCTGAAAAGTGAACTAACTACATATAAATATCTATCACAGTGGGGGGTGAAGAGAAATCATTTTCAAGCGACTTGTCAACACAGAGGAGGAAATAGAAGCCTGAAAGCACAGCACACCAATACATTGCTGGAGATAATCTTCAAGAGCTTTTTTATGGCTTAGAGTGTCCAGTCTCAAGATGCACAACTTGTACCACCACATCCAGACAACCATGGAATGCCTACTGCAGTTGTCACTCCATTTTCTGTTTATTCTCAGTGTAATAATACAAGCTCAAATTCTGCAAGAGAAATAATACGCAGAAACTTTTTGTCCCACGGAGTTCTCCTACGAAGTCAGTGGGAATACCCACAAGAATGCAAATTCACCTACCCAACAATCAAGCCCACCAAATATGTTCTCAATGTACAGACCCTTGTTCGGCTGTCATACCCTTGAGCGAACAACCGCAACTCCGTTCTCAAGCAGAAATGTAAACATCGGTGTAAAGTAACAGCCTCATATAACATTTACCACAGTATCAATCTTTGCTGCTATGACCTTTGAACCGTATTATTGTAGGAAATAGTAATCATGAAGGTGTCCTTCAGAAGGAAGGCAGGGAAAGCCTGGCTATGCCACCGCCGGGTGAGCTCGGTGCAGCCACACTGCCCGATGGGACAAAATGTGGCACGGATCCCAGACCACCCAAGTGGTCGGCTCCCCTTTGGAGAGGGCATTTCACATCCCAAAAAAATGGTGCGTTAGGGCAGCCCAGCAGGTTGCCAAAACCAAAAGCACAAAGTGCTTGGCTTGACGCCTCCCTATATAGATCCATGTATCCATACCGTCTCCCAAGTGCTCTCTGGAGGAGCCCCCGGGGTCCCACCGCCCCCGCGCCCCTCCCAGCCCCTCTCCCTCTAGGAAGCTCGTCAGCTTTTGCCTTTTACCTTTCACCAGAGGTGCGGCTTGAGGAGGACAGCCCGGTGCGGAGCAGAGCCCGGTGCCGGAGCAGAGCCCGGTGCCGGAGCAGAGCCCGGCCCGGCCTTTCGGTTTCTCTTCCCGGGGCGGGGGCGGAAGGCAGCGGGGATCGGTCCCCTCCCTCCCGGCTCCAGCCGGGAAACCCGAGAGGAGGGTGTGGGGATTAATCTCCTCTCACTGCCTCTTGATTGTTCAGGAGGGAAATAAATCACAAATAAGTCACTTACCGATTTTTGCAGCGTCCCCGCCTGACCGCTGCGGGGAGATGAGCACGGTGAGGCACAGCCCCGGGGGACCCGCCGTGGGTCACTCACCCCGGGAGGACACTCGGTGCTGCAGGGCTGGGTGGCACTGCCCCATCAGCCCGAGGAGTGGCACTGTTAGTTGCCAGCCTGTGCAAAAAAAAAAAAAAAAAAAAAAGAAAGGACATTTACCCTTTTCCATCTATCATTCTGCATAGGTGTGTGACACCAGTAGCTCCTCCAGGTCTACTCATGTCCCTACGCAGTTCGGACAGGTCCAAAGCATCATCATCATCATCATCATCATTATCATCATCATCATCATCATCATCATCCTGACTGAAGACTCCCAAGTTTTTCTTCTGTCCCACAGCTTCACCAATATGATGCTGTTTTCTTTACACTCCTTGGAACTCACTTTCACACTCAGAAATTGCCTGTAAAAGAATGGGAAATAAACTGAGATAAATCAATGGCAAGGAAAAAAAAAAAAAAAAACCCCAAAACACCACTATTAGAGGCACAAGGCCACTGCACCACCAAGTCAGAAATTGTCAGATGCTTCCACTGCTCCAGGAAAATCCTGCCAGACTTATATCCCCCTGCTTCTGTTGGTGACAGCCATCAGAAAAGGGAGCTGTTGCTGCAGGGTGTGACTGCCCAGAGAGTTCCATGTGCCCATCTGACAGAACTGGCACCGCAGACTGAGTGATTAGTTTGTGCAATGCTTTTTCATTCTTCTGTCTGTCCTCTTCACCCCACTTCACTAAAATTAAAAGGAATTTCTGCTAAGGGCACAACTTTGCATTTCTTCTATAAAATTGCATGTGGCTTCTCTTTTCTGCAGACTCATCCAATTCTTTCCATGAGGTATTCCAGTCATTATCTGTTGTAACAGCAGGTCTTAGGTTTATGTTGTCAGCAAATTTCATTAGCACACACATGTTTTTTGCCAAGGTCACTAATAAATTTTAGCCAAGATTAGTTCTAAGATTGGTCCCTATGGAACCACACTAGTAACCTCCTTCCACCAAGACTCTTCCTTTCAGCACATGCTATTGTCCTCACTTTTCATTTCTTACATTCATCCACATCTCTCCATCTTAATGAATATTTTCTCACATGGCAACCTCTCAAATGTTTTATTGAAGTCCAGATAGATTTCATCTACTGTATTTACATTGTCTAAGAGAATGATCTTTCAGACTTTATCATGCTGGCTTAGTCTGGCATGTTCTATGTTAGTGGAAGTACTGCTGCATTTTAACTAGGTTTTAATGTATTTCCACATCTTTAATTAGTTTTCCTTCAGCATTTGTTCTAAAGCTTTGTGTACTAATGAGGTCAGATAAAGAGGCTGTAGCTGCTTGGATCAGCCCATTTTCTCACCACATACAAGTCCCACACAAAATCTCTATACTTTTCAGAGCTTCTTGGGCTGCTGTGGCCACTAGGTCCAACCTGAAATTAAGGCCCAGCATGCCTGTGGTTTATTTTAGACTAACCCTCAGGCCCAAAAAGCCAAATGTGTGAGTTTTATTTCAAAGCCCACCTCACTGGTTTCTTCTGCACAACTACACAGATTGCCTAGTTCCCAGATTCCCTTACAATCATGCCTTGGGGATTTTTTGTATGCAATCTGAATGCTCTGGCCTTGCTTTGCATAGACCTTTTTCATTTCAAATGCACTTTTTAATGCTTTCTTTTTTATTGTATTAACACTTTGCATCTTAAAAAGAGTAATTGAAGAATGCTGCTTCTTCTCTTCATGAACATGTTCAGTGAATGGACTTAGAATAAATCTTACTGATTTAAAACAAAACCATGTTGCTCATCTCCAGCTGCAGCCAACGGCCACCTCAAAACAAAATGTAGATGTAAATTTCACAGCTGAATAAAGTGTTGAAGTTCATCCTACAGAACCCACAGAGAGCTTTTTGTCTCTAGTATTAGTTTGATCTTTGAAGAGATATCTTTCCATGGACTTTGCCACTTCCTTATTTAGCTCCCCAATGATATGAGACTCCAGGCTGCTTACTTTCAGATGGAGAAGACCATGGTGAGATCCTTGCTGACATTTAACTCCTCTGAGCAACAGCACAGATGGGAGGGGTGGGGAGGCAAGTCCAGATATTTTTTGCTGGACCCATGCACTTCTATAATGTTCAGGCAGCATGAAACTCTCCCCTTGGCACTTCATCTCCCCTGCATCCATTTGTATGTCTGAGTAAACAGCTTGTTTAGAGGTGGATTTACATGCCCCACATACTGTGGCAGTGAGCTCAGTTTCTAAAAGGAGAATGTCTAGAAATTTGGAAGAGGGAGCTCCTGGTCTCATTCAAATCAGGGCAGTGATGACTCTAAGGACCACAGGATTGTTGCTGGAAGACCTCAGTGCCAACTCAGCTGTTCATCTCCTTTTGGCACAATGTCAGTGCAAGATGTGTACCACTTGTGTTGTTTTAACTGTGCTGACAGATGATCAGGATTCTCTAGGTAGGATGTAAAGCTAAGTATAAACTAGACTTTGGACACTAAAAGCAAGTTTTACTGATAAAATAGTGAGATGGCATCAGGCTGCAGGTTTTTACCTGGTAAAAGATCATCTCTGTTTCCTCTCAAGGTACAGTAGGTTTACACAGTGTGTGTCTGAGGTGGCAGTGGGGCCAGCTGACCTTATGCAAACAGCAAGGTTATGTTTGTGAGTAAAGCTGGGACATCCCACCAGGTTAGGCTTACTAAGTCCTGCAGTTTTTATTTTTGTTCAAAACAGCAGTATTATATGGGAGGGTTTAGCCCTTTTGACCCTACACTGTGCACATATTTCAGCTTTTCATTTCAAATTAACCAGAATGAAATGCATGCTTTTTGGCATCTCTAAAGCTATAATTTATAAACAGGTATGCTTAAGGAACATAACTCACTATTGCTAAAAGTTACTTTCTCTTAAGTTGTGAATGAGAGCCCTTTAATGCAAAATGATTTTGTGTGGATCACTGTGTCTTTTTATTAATGATGTATAATATATCAGCAATAGAAACACACAGATCAAGAGGAACCTTCAGTATTCTTTCAATGCATCTCAAATTTCTAAAATGGCAGTGCATTACTACTGTATGGATAGTAAAGCAAAAACATTAATTTAATAGGAGAAAAAAAAATCCTGTTTCACCACTTAGAGTAAAAATAATATACATCAATAAAAATGAAGTAGAACTGCTTCATTTCTGGGCTTATTTGTGTAATATTTCCTCTAGTCAGGCAATTCTCATTGCTACAAAATAAAAGTGAACACTGAAGAAAAGTTGTAAATCAAAAGCAAGGTTTAAGAGACTGAAAAGTTGTTTGAATTTTGTTTTTCCTCTCCATTGAAAAGGAATGCTTGGATTTTCTCAAAGAGGAAATTCCACGGTAATTATCATTAGTGAGCCATGTTAATAGTGATCCCATGAAACCACAGGCTCTTTTCAAAGGCATCCCCTCTTAAAAGAAATAAATGCTAATATAGGCCAAATCCTCATGTGCTTGCTTAGCATCACTGAATTTAGCAGCAAAACAATTTACTCTGGCAAATCACCCACATTGTCATTTCAAACAAGCTAATTATGAGGCACAGAATAACTGCAAGAGTCATGTGGTGTGACCCACAGGAAGCATTGCTGTACAAATACCTTGGCTGCTTTGGTAGGCCTGGCTGGTGATTCCTCCAGGTGATTCCTGGAGGGCCCAGATAAATAAGGATCAATGGAGAAAGATGACAGATTTTCCTAATAAATACTTTCTGCAAGCACAGGCTTCAGAAAGAAGCATACTGGTCCAAAGCAGTGCTACTCCCAGCCTCTCAGTGCACACCAGATGTGTCTGAAAAGTCACATGTTTCCTAGAAGGAAAGACATTTCAAAACCTGTTCCTCAGGAAGATCTTAATAGAATAAAAGACCTGGTCTTCAACCAAACTGTGAAACTTAAATTCCTTCCTGAATGTTTTAACAACTGACAAACAATCTCAAAATCGAGTTCTTTTCATCATTTTCATCAGCCCTTGACCAGAAACTTTTCATCAGTTTCTTTCTACCCCATCTTTACCAGAATTACATGTAAGGCACGGACTTAAACTTTGCTGTCTGAGCTGGGTCCATTAATGAGAATTTATTCCCATGTTATGGACTGAGAAGAACTGGCTTGTTTCAGGTTCAACCTGGATTTCTACCAAAGTTTTGTATCAGTTTGTATCAAGAGCTCTCTCTCAATAAGGACAATTTAGAAGCATGATTGTGAATGCACTTTCTATATGCCAGTGTCTCAGTTTGGAGACAAATTTAGCAGGAAAAGCTCTGAAATAAGTGTTTTCTGTAAAGAAAACGACTCCACTAATCCCCTTTGCCAATGAGAAATGAATACTAGTGGGTGAAAGTGGAAAAAAACCCAAACTGTTTATGAACAAAAAACCAAACCAAACCAAACCAAACCAACAACAAAAAAAACCCACAAAAAACCCCAAAAACAAAACAAAACAAAACAAAGGGTGCCCACAACGCACAGAAAAGGATTGAATAAATGCTAGATATTGAAATTTCAAAACCTTAACCCCCCCACCAGACTGTATGGCCAGGAGGCAATGATGATGGCTGCTCTCTTTGTCTCAGGGAGGGAAGGAACTGGAGGGTTTTAGTGTCCTTTCTCATCTTGGTTCAGCTTCTTGGGTTTGGGGCAGACCCCCACTGACTCCCCAGACCTAAAAAAACCCAAAGCCAAAAACGTTCAAGGGAGTAAAACAACAATCACAAAACAAACTGCCAAGAGGATTCCAGGTACAGCCTCCAGGCTAGGGGAAGGGAAAAAAACCTCAACTTCCTGCTTCAAGGCAGCAAAACACTAATCCAACAAAAGGGACAGTGTAGAGTGTCCTGGTCCAGCTGCAGCCTGAGCACCCAGAGAGAGAAGAGAACAGAACAGAGAACAAAAATTCACAGATCAGTTTCCAATGCAAATACAGCAGCGAACAGTACAATCAGCACATATGGCAGTAGATTTTTATTAATTGGTTAACAGCTCAAATAATATAGTTGCCTACACATAAAAGTTATGTAAATAGAGCTCAATCACCATATGGAACTTGAACAAGATGATAATGGGCAACAAAGCGAGACAATCCCATTCATTTTCCATATGGCTTCTGTTGACTTCTATCTATTATGCTGAAACTTATCTGTACATTATTATGGAATAATGTGTTTTGCTTTTCAAAATGATGTATTTAATTAGAAACCCAAGTTTACACCGATGTCCCAGAAGGTATATAAAGAGAACTGAAACTGGATTTTCTTAATGTGTTTTTTTATTTCTATATCAGTGTCATGCTTGCTTGACTTACTTTTTTTTCAATTTGATAAAGATGGTTAAGCTAAACCTTATTCCACTAACAGGAAAACCCTTCCAAATCTAATAAAACAGCACAAATGTTGCAGTATTGCATGTTTTATTGCACAAAGGCTGATGGCAGCAAATATAAACATATCTATTGACACATTCCTCTATCAGCACCATTGCAACTGTATATACAGCATACATTATTTTCCTCTCTAGCAAGACAAATGGTATTAGATTCTTATTCTACAGTGAAAGGGATAGAAAGACATAGATAGATACTTTGAGAAACTCACTTGGGACAAACAAATCATTATTGAGAAAAGCCTGATACTTTTCTTGCTTTCAGCTTCAACATATATATCATTTGGAGCCAATAATTAACAGTTTGATTTTTCACACAGATCTGCAAAGTACACCTTTAGAAAATCAGACAGAGAGGATGGTCTTTGCAGAGTGAATTGTTGATGCAATGCAAGTGCTTTTCCAAGTGACATGGGGGTGCAACCAAAGCTCAGTGGCTTTCAGGTCCCAGACTCAATGAGGTGAGGGAAGAGATGAGGAGCAAACAGAACGAAGAGCCTTCCACCTAGTGGAAGCTGATTTTTTAACAGCTGATTCAGAACAGTCTGCAGTTCTCACAGCAAGCTCTGTCTGGTAAGCACCACTGACAGAGCCCTTCTGTGCACTCAGTACACAAATACAGGCTGGGATGCTGCACTGAGACACTCTCCAACCTCAAACCACTTTCTCACCCTCCCTGTCATGCTCAAAACTCCTGTTAAGTAGCCAGTGTTCAAGTCTAAATTATTTCAGAAATGAGGTGTGGGGAGCATGGTATTGCCTTTGTATTTCATCCTGAAATAGGAAAGTGATTAGAACTGCAAAGCCTGCTTGAACTGGGAGCTTCCCTTAAGAACATGAGAAGAGCCTTGGGGCTGGCTATTGAACCACATCTTCATACATTATCAGAGACCTCTCATGATTGGTTTAATGCTGTTGCCCACTATTACTCTAATTTTGACTGGAGTGTTACTGATTTTTTAGGTGGATTAAAGCCATTTTGATGTCCGGTGTGCAAAGTTTGGTAAAGCAATAGAAAACGGGGCAGCAGGATATTTTGGAATTCACTGACTCTCCAGCAAATGGGTTTTACATCCTCCTACAGCTGAAAAATTAAGTGAGGCAACAAAACCTCTTGTAGGAGTGTCATGGTTTAACATAGTTTGGTTTTTAGTTGGGGAGGAAGTCCAGGAGCTGTGGAAGTGGTTTCCTGTGGGGACCTTGGCAGCTTCCTTCAGGCCTGGCAGAACCAATCAGCTGGATAGTTTTGAATATTGACACCCTGTTAAACACTTAAGAAAGCTGAACACGCCTCTGGGAAATCACATTTAAACACAAACAAACCCCGGGAAAAACTCTTGCTCCCAGCCTTGTGCAAAGGATCACCTCCACCTGGAAAAGGCAGGAAAAACAAGCCTGCTCTGCACTAAATCACACACCCACTGGGCCTTTTCCTCTCTTCCATCAATGACAGTCTTCTGAACAAAAGTCAGCAGAGGACTTGAATGTTTCATCTCCCTAAACAAATTTGTAAACCACAGCCAGCACCCCATCAGGTGCTGAGGTTAGAAGTCTCCCATTTGCCTTTTTTTCCCCTTGATAGGGGAACTCCAGGGAAATCGGAAACTTCTAAAGAAAGGGCTTATTCCACCATCTGAAATTCACAGAAGCATTATGTCATTATTCAAATGAAAAGCTGCTCTTAGTTATTAACATATTTTTGTTAACAACAAAAAAGCAAGATACTGATATGAGGGGAGATATGCACATTCTTATTTATATGGTAATTGAATGGCCAGGGAGCTTGCCTAAGATGTGGTCTGCATCAATTAAACTATGGTGTGATACTAGAAATCTTTTCCTCTTACTAGGATCTTATGGGGAAAGAAGCATTGAAAGTGAACCAATTTATGCAATCTGCTTTGTAACATGATGGCTGGTTTTTGCCTTTCTAAAGACAAAGCAAAATTATTACTTCTTCTCTGTAACAAGTGACAAGAGAATTATTTCTATCAAACCCATCCTAAACAGGAGCAAGAATATTACTTCCCCTCCCATAAATTTGCATATTTAGACTGCTCTTAGCAAAATGTAGTGTGTTTTAATTCAGTAGCTCATATTCTATATCAATCAGGCTTTTTTCAAGAGTGAAAATATTTTTAAAAGCCAGTGTACAAATCACAGTTGTATTTCATCCAAGCAGCACGTGTTGATAAATCACAGAGGAAAAAACCCTGCCTTTCACTGAGGTGGGAAGAGTTCAGCTGATGCTGGTGGTGCTGGGGGTGGCCTGAGCTGGATCCAGTGAGTCCAGCAAGCCCCTCTGCAAACACTTCATTGACACAGGTAATTGTCAGTGCTGATGAAGCACCCTGAGAAGGCATCTCTTACTGTTGTATAAGTATCATTTTAATACCTTTGGTTCATCACTCAGGCTGGGGCTGCTGCTTAGTAGTTAAGCCAAGGGGGCCATTCATTCATCACTCTTTTATGCCTACCTGTCTCTGGGTTTGTGCAAATTCCTCAGGGCCTCACCAAAGACAAACCAAAACCACAAATCATCATCCAGCAGTGTGGGATTATTAACATTTTTTGATGAATATGCTTGCACATGTGGTATTATTTCCCCTACCTACTCAGTCTCTTCCTGAAAAGAAACACTTTGAAGCACAGAAAGGTAAATACTTCAGTGCTATCGTGAATTGCAGAGGTCAAAACCATCACTTAGAAAGGGATTTGAGAGGTTGTTGTAGAGAAAACGTAAACAGGTTGTCAGAAATCTCTAAAAGGTCAATTGCCCAAACCTCTAAGTAGCATGTCTGGGTAACAGAGACCATACAAAAGGCCTAAGCTCAGACACAAGGGCTTTCAAACACGTCTCTGCTCTAGGTGAGTTTCCAGCATCCCACAAAGAGGACAATCAGACCATGACTGTGGAAGACAAATAGCATAAACAAACACTTGGCATGCTAAGCACAAGGCCAATCCCTAAACAGAGACTTTATAATCCTGAAGGGGATGGTAATCTATCTTCTCAAATAGACTTGTGCTACATGTGTATTATGCCTTTATCCTGTCACATGTTTTGGCAATGGAACATCTTTCTGCAAGAATAATTTGGAGAAGATTTTAGATGTGGGAATAACTGAGGTAGCATAGCAATTCTGTTTTTCTGGTATGTGTAAAACAATGCAGTATTCACAAAACTAGTGAGGCTGTCATACAGGTTCTCAAATATGGATCCCACCTATAGTGCCCTAAAACATATTCATTTTTTTAATTAAAAAAAAAGAAGAAAAAAAGAGGGGATTCAAAAGACAAGAAGCACTCCTAAACCAGTGGAATAGTGGAATATATGTGCCTAAAGCTAAATAACATGAGTTGGTTAAAACAATGCATGACATTCTAGTGATCTTCTAACTGCAACTGAGATAATGAAGAACCTTAGAGTGGTGCCTGATAAGCAGCTAAACCAGTATGGACAATATCTGAAATCCATCAGGAAAGGAAAAAAAGGACCAAAAAACAGCTATGCTGGATAGTGTGGTTTTGTAGGATGAGGAGGTACAGTGGAGGAAGCCCAGGTATTTACAGGTTGATTTAATGCGTTCAGAGTGGTTAAAGAACTCATGATGAATGGAGTTAGGACTTCTCATGGGGATGAGATAAGCACCCAATTAACAAGTGAATATAGAAGATGGTGGCACCACTACTGCTCTTTATATTAGCTGGAGCACGTACACAGTAGATGCCCCAGCTTCAAAGGCTTATGTGGTTTGAAGATTTTATGTATATAATTTATTCCAAGAAAATGGCACATAACATCTAACACTAAAAAACTGAACTGCTTTACCTGTACTGATATACTGATTGCAGAACAGCTACCTACAGAAAGGGATGCTGACAGAAATAGGAATAAGATGTTCTGACCATATATTGCCATTTTCATTGAAGACCAGGATTTCAATTAAAGTACATAGGGTAAAAAAAAAAAAAAATATAAAGTGAGTAAGTTTAGCTTAGCTATTAGGAAGAAATTCTTCCCTGTGAGGGTGGTCAGGCCCTGGCACAGGTTGTCCAGAGAAGCTGTGGCTGCCCCATCCCTGGAAGTGTCCAAGGCCAGGCAGGGGGTGGAACTGGGTGATCTTTAAGGACCCTTCCAATTCAAACCATTTTGTGATTCTATGATTTTATGATTTATGTATTGTACACATTCAAGAACCCTACTGGGAGTCATATGTAGCAAAAGGAGAAGATGCAGATTTAAGTTAGGCAAGTAAAAAAAATTAAAAGAGGAAAAAAAAAAACTAAACCAAAGGTGTTGTACACATATACACTGGTGTTGGAATTCCACAAAGTTATAGGACAGCAAAATTTATAACATTTAAATTTTTCAATCATAATTCATTAACAAGCAAACGAGCATTTTGCGTTATTTTTGAAAACATTAAATTCTGAGTTGCACACTATTACAGGCATTACTTTTCAATACAATCATTTTAACCAAAAAATTAATTTGAAAAGCATTTAATTTCATCTATTTAATCATGATCTGAGGGTACTACTCTGGAAACAAAAAGAATAAGTAAAATCCAAATGCAAGAAAATAGATTTGAGGGGTTTTTTTTACTGAAATAATAATATTTTTAATCAGGAAAATAAAAAGTGCTGAGGGAAATATATTTGTTATGTACCTCCTCAAACAGGTAGAGGCTATAGGCAAATAAAATGTTGGGGCTTAGAGCAGAGCTGGTGTTGGAGCCAACATTCTGGAAATAAGGCTGCTGATGGCAGGTGCTCATAAATGTCTGCAGGTGAGGTACAGGGGTGGCAGGAATACAGGGATGGAGATTCTATGACTGAAAATCATTTTTTATAACCAAAGAGCTCATGGGGAAGAAGGAGCAAAATAATTGTAGCTACAGAGCCTGGTGGTGTGAGTACAGGGTTGGTACATTTTATTCATAGGAAGGATTGAGAAATCAGTGGAAAATAACAGGGAGTCAGAGAAGATAAAATAATGTCATAAAAGAACTGAACACTGGAAATAAGGAGTTTATTCTTTTTCACGAACTTCTGCATTTTGCATGAACATTTTCCCTCTAAGCCTTTGCAAGCAGTCCCAGACATCTCCCAAGACAGAAGAAAATGAAATCAACCCCATTTTCCCACCTCAGCCATGTGAGAGATTTTTTTTTGCCCCCCCTGATTTTACTTGAGGCTTTCCTAATGACTTACTTTTCTCATTTGTCATGTATGCCCTGCTGCCTGCCTCTTGTTCTTCATGCATCTCATTGCGCTGCACACCTTCCACCACACGCAGGTTGCCAAAGTGATGATGCATATTTCAAGGGTGACAAAAGAAGTAATTCATTTAAATAACACAAGAAAACTTGTGCTGAATATTCCCAAACACATCAGTGCTTGGCAGATAATAATTCTTCTCCACAGTCTCTTTGTAAGGATGTACCAAGAGAAAATTATTCCAAATAGGCTGTAAATGCAAACAGAGATGTGTTTGAAAACCAGCAAAGTCAAGGCAGATGGATAATGCATAGTTTGGAGTTCCTGTAGTTGTAAGACCCTGTGGATCAATTTTTTGGAATCCCTGGTTCCATTATAAATTCCACAAACAACATTCTCCTCCTGGATGTTAACATGCTGAGTGTAGCAAGGAATCAGTTTACAGAAGTCCCTGTAGAGAGGGCAATGATATTACAAGCATCTGTTATACTTTCAGAAGCTTTATGCTGCCTTCTGTCTCAGAGGTTATTACTATGAGCAACCACTGCACATGAAAAAGCCAAAAGCCATTGGAAATAAAGCTGGAAGAATTAAAAGAAAGGTGCATAGTGCTTAGAAATTCTTTGAAAATCTCTGTACTTATGCAGAAACTTTCTTCAGAAAGTCCCAAAACTACAAGGGGAATTCTACATATTCTGTAGATGGTATTACTCAATCTCTGGGCTATAACCTTTTATTTCTTTACATGCATTGGAGCCTTCAGCTTTTCTCTGCTGGGATCTCCACAGATGCAGAAGAGAAGGAAACCAGGAGCCCAAGAAAGCACAATCCAAGAAACATGCAGAAATAAAGCAGCATGGCAGGGGCAAAAATGAGTTAGGTTATCTTACTAGAGGGTCTTTCAGAGAGCACAGGTCAAGTACTATTTTCTAGCTCATCCTACCAAAAACTCCCAATACAGTTATGACCAAGTAACTTATAAAAAGCTTTTTGGCTTAAAGGAAGGCTTATCTGTGCATCATCAATATTCCCTATTCTGTATGTATGCCTGCATTTTTCTGTATGATAGCCATTTTCTTTTCCTAAGGTGGATTCCAGCAATAAAAATACCTGGAGTTTCCAATAAAGATAGCTGGAATTGCCAGTGATAGCAGATAACAACAAATAGCTTTGCAGTTAGTATACTACAAAGTAGTTGAACAGAACATGTGATAAACATTTTTGCACAGAAGAGAACAGGCTTTGCAAATCTGCTTACTGCAGTTAGGGGTACTTTTAGAACCCCTTACATAGCAATGGGGAAAAAACACACACAGACCTCCTTGCTTGCTCCAAAGACCATTTAGTGTAATGAAGTGAGTCTTTTTATACTCTAACCTGAAACCTCTGGAGATCCAAGCCCACACAATCAGTCCCCTTTAGGTTTCCTCAAGACTCAGCTCTTGGTGACTTTATAGAGAGAGGTACCCTTGATCCAATTGTCCAGAAATGGAATTTTAATCATGCAGAAATAACAAACAAGAAGGTGTACACTATATTTGGAGCAAACTGGGACAAGGCAGTAACAAGGGGCAAAAAGCCAGGGCCAGGGTCAGATTGGGGTATTTATACATTTTGGTGTGGGGAGGAGTTAACACAGGGTCTGAGGGAAGGGTCCAATAGGGGAGAATGATTAGGAATATTAAAATTTCTGCACCAAAAATCAACCTATGGTGACACAAAGAACTAGGAACCTTCTAGCAACAATTTGCATACTTGAACTGAGGGAACATGGGAGTAAGCCTCTTGTGTACTATACTTAGAAAGGGGTTTTCCAGGGCATTAAGCCAAGGTTTTCCTCTTCCCTGAGGAAACCACTCTCTACACTAACCTTAACTGAAACTTAACCTAAACTTAACCCAAAATAAGCACACATTGGCTGCCTACCACTGTGGTGTCGCTGCTCACGTGTCCCTTTATCCAGTCAGCTCTCTGAGCATGTGGTGTCCATGTGTCTCTCCAACCAAGCACTGCCTCATGCACAAGGCAACCATCAACCCACCCTCCAGCCATCCAACCTGCAGCTGAACCCTTCCTAGAGTGCTTTTTGGTGAACAGAAGAGGATTTAACAATGGTGAAAAGGTCCTTATTCTGTAAAGCTTTTCTTATTTCCCTTATACAGTGTCCTTAGAAACTGTAAATTAGATAAATTCCTCAGCACTCAGGAATAAAGGCCAAAACAGAAATCAAGTCTCCAAACTCGTGCAAATAAACCTTCCACTCAGCACTAAAATCTCTAACCCTATATAGCTAATCAATGGTGAATTTCAATCAGCTTTTCATTCGAGATTTGCCTGGTAGACTTTCTTATTTTTCCTTGTGTGACTTTACATTTGATCTATCCTTGCCAAGACCATCTATTGGTGTCTATTGTGTCAGCTGCCAATTGGGTATTGCTGCTAAATAACATATGCACATTAAGTCTTCTGCTTGGGAAAATCATTATATCTGAGATATCTGAAAATCCCCACTTCTAGAAATAGTGCTACAGCAGATCCTGCCCAGGAGCTTTATCAAAAGAGACCATTGATTCATTGGCTCCAAGTGAAGACCCAGTGATGCATGTGCTTTCACCCAGCAGCTGAAACCTTCAGAGAAGTGATTGGCAATTCCCTACTTGAAAACTTAGGTCAAAATCAATGGTGCTTCCAGCTTTCGAGGAATTGCTGCTACCCCTGTAAATTACCATCAGTCACCTTGAGAAAAGCACTGAAAGCTGAAGAACAGACCTAAAGCCTATTTAAGTAACTCATCATCAATTATATTTAGACAGAGCCCCCCGTACTGAATTCACCCATGTTTCAAGTAATTTAAGTAACTATGAACAGAAAAGGGTTTGTAATTATTTAAACCTGAAGTGTGTCTCTTCTTCATAGGGGCTTGTGAAGTACTGAGTTTGTCCCACTCATTTATGCTAACACTTTGTCTCTCATTAATGGTTTAAAAGGACCAGCCTGCATGTCTCTGAATCTCTTTTTCCTTGCTTAAGATGAAATGTGACTCGCTGAGGGCTCCATAGCTTGTGGGAGAGGGCATTCAGAGCTAGGAATGAGCATTTAGCAAGCAAAGAGAGTGCTGTCATTTCCATACTATCAATTTCATTTAGCTTTGTTATTCTTTGGCAAGACACGGGCAGACTTGAAATTACATGTCTCACTATCCAAAACATTAATCTCTGTTCACATATTGCTGTTCTAGGAATATTTGTTGCTGCAAAGTACCTTTAATGCCATGAAAGGTAGCATTATTCTGAAATCTGTTTAAGAAAACTAAATGTCTTTTCTGGAACTCCTAGTGCAACATCAGGGTGATCAAAAGTTAGAGGTGGCTTTTTGATGACGTTGCAGATGCCTCAGGAAGATGTTAGAGGTTGTGCAAAGATATTGCACAAAGTGTTGTTACAAATAAAGTGATTCCTTAACACTGGAGACTGTTGATCCAGTGAAGTAATCCCAGTTACACCAATTAGTGCTAATAACTACATCCTCAGCTGACAAAGTTTTCAATGAACATTAGGATAGCAGCACCTAACAAGCACTCAGGGACAGATCCTTGTCATGCGAAGTACTTGGCAGAGCACATTTATAACCTAAATAACCTGTGGGCTAAACAGGCAAGGCAAGGTGATGGCAAATGTATAACTGAATCAAGAAGCTAATGCATGCATTTCCAGGAATGGGAATAAAAGGTCCTGAACTTCTAGTAGGTAAGCCCTGGAATTCAACCAGATCTCCATTTTCTAACTACGTTCCCCATAAAACCTTATTGTGTCAGTAAAAAATAAAGAAGTAATAACATTTGTACTGTACCTTATATTTCAAGATTTAAAAATGACCATTTAGAATCCTGAAATTATAATGTCTCAAAAGTACAGGTTGTTTCCTGTCATTACTGTCTTTTTCAGAATCAAAATTTGTACATTAATTGAAGATTCTTTTTGTCAATTCATATGTATCAAATTACATTTGGTCTGGGATGGTTTCAATACACAAAAATTTGCTATAGCATTTTGAGACAGATTTTTTTTGTCTTCAGTAAAAATGCTTCTATTCAAGATCCACTCGGTGAATGCAAAGTGAGCTGCTAGCAACCAATACCTCCCAGAGACCATCTCTGTGGCTGGAAATGTCACACAAAAATCCAAAATACAAATTTAAAAACACCACACAATTCTGTCCATGTTAGATGTCAAAGCAGCAATCTGGAAATCCAGAGCCTGACACATATTAAGGGCCTGTACTCCTTTTATTTTTTTGTGTGTGTGTGTGCATGGATGAACTGTAATTACAGCTACTTGCTTTGAGAAGAGCAAAAAATAATCTGCTGCTCTCAGCACTGAAGCTCATTGAATTTCCTCTCACGCACATGCATTCACATACCACAAACTGACAAAGCAGAATTTACACTGTGTTAAAAAAAGGATAAGGACAGTTGAACTGATCTCAGTGCTTAAATACACTGTAACATTTCCATGTCTGTAAACCTTGTAAAACAAAGCTGAAAAAAAATTAAAGAGCACTGAATTCAGCTGTGTACACTGGGCTAAAAAAACCTCAGCTGGTATTTTCTGAATGCGAGGTCACTGGCACTGTGGCTTTAGAGGAGGAAAAAAAACTTGCAGGAGTGGGAAGGAAGCATCATTTAGTTGCAAGACAAGAACATGTAGGAAACTCTCTCAAGTGGTAAAAAAACATTTAAATTAAACTAATAACGCCTATCTAGTTCATAAATATGTAACCCTGGATCCTTGTGTCTTAACTTTCTTCCCATTTTTTTTGCTGTTATATTTTTAGCTTTCCTGTCTGTAGTCAGGTCGCAATACTGCAGTGAAATATATTGCAAAGTGAAATATATTTATCTTTGTGCTTCCCATAAACTGAGCACAGATATTTTACCACACCTCTTTCAATTTATAGGGTTTCATGTCCTTTCATGAGACAGAGACATTCCTAAGGGCACAGATTGCCCAACAAAATTCTGAAAACTGCTGGACACAGTGGTAAATCAATTTATTGTTTCCTTAAGCAAGAGTCACTTGCCTCACCTCCAAAAGTCAAGTCAGTTGTAGCATCCAACAGCTTTGGGTAATGGGCTATGTAAGAAAACAGTGCAATATCAACTGGATAATTAAAACAGATTTAATACAATCTCTTTTGCATCAATCCAGTTCTAGAAGACTGTAATTTGTAGCAGAAGAATGACAACTAACAGCTACTGAAGCCTCATCAGTAGAAAGGCCAAAGGAAATACAGGTCATTTGTACCATGTTAGAGCAATTATAATTTGAATATTTGCTATTCTGCTCTTTTTCTCTGGATAGGATTTTTATTTGCTCCTTCCTCCCAGTTCACACTGAGAAAAAACCCAATGCAAATCCTCCAAGTGATGAGTTGTCAGCAAGTTCTTTGAGTTTGTTATTTGACATACACTGTAATACTGGCAGAAAATGATTTCCCCTTCCCCATCATTGTCAAAAGGCACTGAGACATTTTTACCATGTCTTGTATCAATTCAAAAAAGCCTGTATAGTAGAAATGGCCTTACAGAAGGATAAAACCAACACAGGAATTTGCAGCCAAAGATTTAAAGGGCCAGAGGAGGGGCAGGAGAGAATCTAAAAGGGAATCAAGCATTGATCTCTCCCCCTCTGTGCAGTCTGTCTACAACACTGTCCCTTCTGGACAGTGCTGTATAATGTCTACACACTTATCTTTATTTTGCACAGGCAAATTGACATGGACAAGCACCAGGGTGCTCAGAGTGCTGGACACAAGGCATCATCATCATCATCCAAGTTAGAAACACCATGGCATTGCCCTGCAGCTGAAATCAGGGAGTCAGCACAGAGCTGAGGCAGTGAGCATCTGTGAACCAGAGCCCAGGAACAATGGGAAGCTCTCTGTCCAGTGCATGCCAAAAGAAGAGAAGAAAGACTGCAGCTTTGATTTAAAGTATCATCTGTGGGAAAAATAAACAAGTAAAAAAACCCCACCCACCACACACAAATTCCTGAACTCCGCTTAACAAGTAGGAGGAAAATATATGACAGTTTCAAGGATAAGGAAAAAAACCAACCTTATCTTCCTGTATATGCAACAGTTTAGCAGTGACTTGGGGCTGTATCTGAATACTCCTACTAAACTAAGACTGACACATCCTCTGTGTTTGAAACAATACACTAAAATTGCAGCATTACCATCCAAGAACCCCTGCCCACACACAAAAGTTAAGAAAGAACTTTTGGAAGATGCAAAAGGTGGAATATCAAATTGGTTCTTCAGTGCAAACAAGCCATTAAGTGATTCTTGCTGACAAAAAGTTGGATTTGCCCAAGTCTGCACAATAACCACATGCAAGGCCTTTTGAAACTGCACATGTAAAAGGAGGCATCAAAGTGCAGTTTCTTCTGATAAGTTTAGCCCCAGTTTTACTCTGTTTCAACATGATTTGCCAATCCCAGACTGACAGGGCCAGACCCTGAGCTGCACCAGATGCTGTAGTCTCTCATTGCATCAGGCTCTCTGATGCTCCATGGATGAGCTTAGAGGAATGGATGCATCCATATATTGTGGATGGATCTATAGCACCTTTCACTCAAGACCAATCTCAAAATAATAGAGCTTTCTGTCAGTAATCAGCAATTACTTGTTTATAGGAAGTCAAAGAGGGACTAGTGCTGCCACAGATATGCTTGGCTGCATCCAGATCTGACAGTGAAACTTGGCACCCAAAGGCCATTTTGTTTAGTCTTTGGTGTTTGATCCAAGTGGGGGAGAAACGAATCTGGAAAATAATCAACACCCTAAGCTTGTTTTTCTCAGCAATGTTCATCATATCCCAGAGAGAGCAGCTGATGGCCTTGCCCCTTGCTGTGCACAGCAGAGGCTGGGGAGCTGCAGGAATGTTTGTGCAACAAAGGCCTTTCTTCATCTGCTCAGTCAACACGCCCTGGGGATCTGGACTTTTCTTCAGAGAGCTTTTATCCACTTGACCACTGCCTGGTTTGTTAGCTGTAATGTGTACTTGGCCGCCAACACTCCTCACTTCTGGAGTGGATGACACAAAAAGCTGTTAAAAATAATTTAAAAAGCCAATTTTGCCAAAGATGGAGAGCATTTGTATGACAAATCAGGTTTTAAATTGAACCAGTGAAACTGAAAATGTTTTCCTCCCTTACCTTGACATATTCCTCTCCTCACAAGTCTTATAAAATTTTCCACTCAACAGCTGTATACAATCTTTTCTTCAGAACAATTTCTGAAGAAGTTCACCCTCCTTCCCCAAGAAGGTTTGAACAAGATTTAAGAATAGGGTCAATTGTGAAGCTGCTGGTACAGATGTGGGGTGAGACCTTAGAATCACAGAACAGCCTGGCTTGGAAAGGACATTAAAGACCATCCAGTTCCAAACCCCTGCCATGGGCAGGGACACCTTCCACTATCCCAGGCTGCTCCAAGCCCCATCCAACCTGGCCCTGAACACTTCCAGGGATGGGGCAGCCACAGCTTCTCTGGGCACCCTGTGCCAAGGCCTTAGCACTGTCACAGGGAAAATGTATTTCTAATATCTAATCTAAAGTGCATTTGAAGTAGTTTAAGCTTTGTCCTTAAATGGTTTGCATCTTTTGTCTGTTCTAGCACCCACATGCCATCCTGCTTCCAATTTTTAGGTGCAGCATTTCCATTTCTACTTTTTCTACTGTATTTTACTGTGTAAAGGGATTGCCTGTAGATACCCCAAGAGTTACCAACTTCTCCAGCTTCCTATTGTGTGTTACCTCCCAGACGACTGTGTACCCATAAGGATTAAGAATGCAGTGGCTTAATAATTCACAGCCAGAGCAGTATTTCTGACAGACAGACATTGCTGCAGAGCACTAGAGAGCACAAATACCATATCTGTATTTTAATGTGTGACTGAGAGTAACATCCAGAAGCTCACAAACTGGCAACCTTTACATCTGTATCTGGAAAAATGCAGTTTGTGATCATGAAAAACAGAATATTATGATCTCAGATTTCCACAGAAGTACCGAAAGTGAGAAAATAAATTTTCCTCTTAGAAAATCAAGCCTAATGTCTTCCAGTTTTTCAACTGGAAGAGAAGAATGAAGGATGGAGCAGAGATACTTGCTCTTGAGGGTTACTGAGCATATTCAGGCCTGACTGAACATCAGGAATTTCAGAGGGATCTAAACCATCCACAGTAATGGGCAATAAAAAGCTCAAAGCTGGTAAGAAGAACACGTGGACTGGAGGAAAACAAAACCATGGAAGTGCTCAGAGCTCATAGGGTATTAAAGAGGTAATATGAGCTAAAGAAAGTGAGTCTAGTGACACCGTAAACCTGTCAGTGAGGATTGGTCCTGAGGAGGATAAATAGATATGTAGATAGATAGGGAATGGATGATACATCAGAATCAATTAGCATGTATAAACCTAAATCAGTGGTGCAGCTACATTAAAAGAATGTGGTGATCCCACAATTAAATAAACAAGTATTAGAGATGCATTATTAATTTATATTCAATCACTGCCTCCTCTCCTCTTGCTGTGCACATCAAACATTCAACCAACAGACAATCCACACAGTGATTTGAAATGTAAGAAAGACAGGTAAGAACATTATCCCTGTGTTCTGAAGAGGTATAGAGCTATTAAGTTACTTAAATCTATGCAGAAAGCCCACAGAGGACATGGAATTAAGTCACCTCAGTCTCCGAGTTCCAGCCCAGCAATCTGATCCTGAATAATCTCTACCGTAATGACAACAGTGCCCTAAGAATTCTCTTCAAATCCTCATCTCCAAACCCAGAGTTCAGAGGGCAAGGATTTTTAAAGGAATGCATTTTGAAATATAGCTAAAACTCTGCCTAAGACCATTCACTTTTGCAAGTGAAAAAAATATATCATCCTAAAATAATTAGGAAATAAATATATTCTGGAAGAGTTCGTAACCTTAAACTGAAAATGCTGACAGAGACCCTCAGTAAGAGAAATACATGCTTAACCTACGATGCCTCATCTTACAAAGGCAAGCAAGACTTCTGGCAGGTTTATTAGCCCAGCAGTCCTACAGCTGTTCAAACATCCATTTTCTCTTCACCCTCTGCTGTGGCTTTGGCAGAGCATCCTGGCAGCTCCTCTCTCAGGTAGGCAATCCTGCCATGGGCAGGCAAGCAGCCAACTTGCTACTCCAACGATGCAACACAACACCAGAAGGGGCATAATTTGTGAAAGAATAGCGTGCTCTCATTATTTAACTACTAGTCAACTTACCTGCTTGGAGAGAGAAAACTGCAGCCCACCTGGGTTTTCCCAGTCCCAAATCTCAAGGTATCTCTGCCCTGCACGGGATACCCCAGGTAAAAAGAAAGTAGACACTGTACCTCTTTCCCAGCTGACTTCTTTTGTCTTTCGTTGAGTATCCAGTCGTTATTGCCTCCTAGCAACACGAATGGGGGAAAATTCCTTAAGAGGGGGGAAAAAATACCAGAAAGAGAACTCCTAAAACCCCAACAATATAACATTGAGATAGCACATCAAAACCAGCTCCTTTCTGTTGATCACCCCAAGAGGTGCCTTCTGAGGGCGGCACAGAGGAGTAAGCAGGACCACTCATTAGGCTGATTGATGAAGCCAAGTTTAACCACTTGTTTTTATGAGGCAACTAGGCCAACAGCACAGCACCTGGGGGAGTTTGCATCCACCTGTTTTTGGTATTCTGAGACCACATAAAATATTTGAACCACTTTCTGGGACTTCTCTCAAGAGCTAGGGGAGCTCAACCTCTGGGTATAATCTCAATCCCCCAAAGGTCACAGAGAACAGGCAGAGCCTGAGGTCCTTCAGGCCACATGGAGCAACTGAGATCCACTTCAGATACCTTCAGGGCTCTTCAGCACAAAATATATTTATTTTCCTTTTAAAAGTGTACTTTTGACTTTGTGGAAAGGTGCAAACAAGACTATGACTGCAAACCAAGCATTTTGTTCTCCTGGAGAGCATGATGGCAAGGATTCATGTATTGTTAAAATGGTTACATATGTTCTTTGCAGCACTGCAGGCTCGATTGATATCTGGGTTTCTGCTCCCTGCCTCCAAATTTTGGTACTTTTCTCGAAGTTCTGGAATGACAGTTATGTCTCTGCAGACCACAGCTCAAAAATAATAATAAAGAACTTCTGACACCTTCATTTTCAAGACATTCCTGCAGCATATTATCCTAGTAAAGGGGCAATCTATACATCTCCATCCAGAACTGCAGAGATATCAGTTACTTTCACATACTCATGTGTCTGTGTAATGGCTTTAGAAGCTCTTCTGTTACCACACCTCGGAGGTTCAGATTTAGTCAAAAGCATCATCGAAGCCACTGTGCCAGGAGCTAACTGAATAATGAAAGCGATTTTCTCCATTTCTGTGACAGAAAAGCCCTCTATTTGGACAGCATTATTTGCAGCCAATTATTCTGCTACTTCCAGCAGTGCTCCAGGGAGCTGTATTGCTTCTCCACAGAGTTCAGGAGCTGTTCATTAGGTTAATCTCTTTTAGTCTCCCACTTCCTTTTGCTTGCATAATGTTCACCCTGAAGTGCCATGTGACAGGAGCTTTAAGTGCTGTCTACTGCTCTGTATTACCTCTCATAGGATTTTGGAACCTGTCCCAACCAGGGAAAGAACAGCTTTTGGTTCTTGGATTAGGACATGAAGCGCCACAGTTTATTTTAACAGTGGAAGAGTGAAGAGGAATAAGTGGCACACTCACAGAATGCCACTTTAGGGCAAAGTTCAAGTGACACTGCCTTGTAGCAGGATTTGAAAAGTTCAAAGTCCATCACTTCATAAATATACTTTGGCAAGAACCTGCACTATTCTCTTTGAGATGTTTTTCTCCTTTGTAACAACTCTGTGGTTTGTCTCTTAAGATTTCCATATCCCTGACATGCTTGCACTGGGATTACTAGTAGGAGGATCACAAATTTAAGTAGTCTCATATCCGTGCAACATTTAAAGTCAAGGAACACTGGGCTTGGCCAGTAGGACCATTGCATCCAATTTTACCATTTCCAATCACATCTGCCAACACCTTTTAACACAAAGAAGAGACAAAACTCCACCTTATCACTGTTGCGATAGGGATCTGAACTCTGACTTGCCGCTGTCTTGAACCCAGTCTCTAAATAACCACCTAAAACAAACAGAGGAGGATTTTCATTCATGTTTCCATGTATGCAAGGTGGGAAAAGTTAGTTAATTGCCAGCATACCAGAGGATTCAAGGTTTTCCATCAGAGCAGAACGTACTAACCATGCAAAAGCTCCAGTGGGAAGGGCCCTAGAAGTCCTCTTCTTTCCTCCATTGAAACTGTGCTTAAACATTCCCAGGAATTAAGTATGCTTATGACTCTTAAAACTTTTTAAGTTCCTTGAGGGAAGAAGGTGTGCAGAGGCCTTGATCTGCTGTATTTTCTCATGCTTGGGGTTATGTTATATTTTTTTATGTAGGGGCTTGAACCTTATCTTCTCCTCCCCTGCACTGTGTCCTTAGAAGAAGGCTGTGGATGCACTTTTTTTTCCAAATAAAATAATAATTTAGGAAACAGAACAGTGTTTGTCAGAAAGAACGAGTGTGGAGACTGAGAGTGCCAGCATGGTGGCTTGTACCACTTTAGGACACTTTTGGAAATCATCACTCCTGTCATATCCTGGATCCAATTTCAGCAAGAGTTCCACTCTCTCCTGTGATTTCCACAGGGCCAAATAAGGAAAGTGTTCCTTGAGACTGAGGGCTCATCCTGCTCTCCAGCAAGGAGAGGGTGGGCAAAGACCCACTGCTGGAAAATGGATAAGCCTCAGATTGGGCAAGTTGCCAACATACTACTGAATGTGCTGTGGATGATCTGATTATCTGCAACTTAAATTTAACTGCAGTTCCAGGGGGATAGTCTGACAGCCTTCTTCCCAAACCATTTCATTTACTGGACCTCAAAGATCTCCCCAGGCACTGGAGTTGCTTTCTCTGAGGGTATATTGTGCCACACCTGCATTTCAGACAGTTGGTATTTGGTCCCTCCTCACTGATTCTACCCCACATCCTGTGTTCCCTGGCTGAGGTGGGAGACTTTTGAATGTAGGAGAAATTATTTATCTCTGCCTAAGAGAAACTTCTAAGTATGATCTAATTTAAATGCTGACCTGTAGGGCAGGCTGCACAGCTGAACTTGCCAAACATGGAGAAGCAAAACAGGCACCAAACCCCTGCCTCATTTCTGGGGGAGGCCCTCAGATGGCTTCTGAGCTTTTCAAATCTCTGCATTACAGGGAGGCCGCACATCTCTCCAGCAGCTGAAATCTTGAGCCGGGAAGCATGGTGGTAGCAAAAGACTGAGCTAACATGCAGTGAGGCCAAAGAAAACTGAGTGTCAGAAGCACAGCTTTGAGTGTAGAAACATAATCAGAGCCTGGGGAAGAGTGTGGCAAATGCTGGGGTGAGCAGTGCAAGTACAGAGCAAAGCTGGACAGTCCCTGAGCAAAGCACCAGGCACTGCCCAGACCAAAGACCAGTGTCTGCTGAGCAGCTCAGGAGATACCAACTGACTCCTTCCACCAACAGCACAAACACAAAATGGAGTGGCCTTCACTGCAAAACCCCCTGATCAAAACCATACTGCACAGCAGGATTTCTACTTCACCTCTAGTATCACATGCATCAATCCTCTGCAAAACTACTCTTGCACCACCGTGTTATTGTGAGAGAGAATCAAAGAGCTGGGTGTGCTCAGGGTAAGAGCTGCAAGGTCCACACTGCCCAAAAACATAGCTGACAGCAGATGCATTATGATATTTCTGTAAGAATATAAAGATTTAATGAGGATTTCCCCTGAGAGGCCATATTTTCATTTATTTAGGAAACAAGTAAGTTGAATTATGATGGAATCTCTCCATACAACAGATACTTCAGCAGTTGATAGTACAGAATTCTCAGAAGTGACACATTCAGACCAAATTAATACAGCCATGAGAGCTGATTTCAAGACAATTGATCCAGACACTGTTCCTGACTGAGGAAACAGTGAAACAGAAAATGAGACACCAGGCATTGTGTGGCATTAGGAAGCATATTTCTATTTATTTGCCTTTCTTCAAGAACTCTAACTCACCATTAGGTAAAGGAGTGCATACAGGATGTACAAGAAAAAGATTAAAAGACTTCTTTATCATTGTATTCCGTGGCATGAAAGCCTACAGCCTTTTGTATTTGTTTGTTTGTTTGTTTTTAAAGGGTATGTTTCTACTCTGGCTGAGGTGTTACAGTTCAGAGAACAACCCATCATCTGCAGGAAATCTCTTTAGAAAACTGGAAGTGAGCACAGCTATTTGCTGAGCTGTTTTCCTGAACAGACCCTGCCAGCTGCACTAATAGTATTTTACCAGACACTTGTGAGTTTGTGAACCCTTAAGTTTATAAAGAAATAGGAAATCCTTCTGCAGGGTAAAGAGATGGGGAAAAGTGGTTGGAGTTGCTTCCCCCTCAGCAGATTCCCACCTGCTAAAAACTTGTGTTTGCTCAGTACAGCCATGATGACCTGGCAAAGGTTCTGCCCAGGCACAGACACCTTGCCCGTAGTCCGACTCGCTGCCTTAGTAACTTTCATATATAATATTAAACCCCACAGTTTGTCCCCTAATATCCTTCACACGATGCTCTGTCTGTTCACATCCACATTGTACGCTGATGGATTGGAACAGCCTCGGCCAAAATCAATGAAAATGCCTTCAGAATCAGAGTCGATGGACTCCAAAATCTGATCCACTATGTTCTCAGGGCTGGAAGAGGGAACTGGAAGTAAGGAAGTGTCTCTGTCCAGCTCAAAAGGCCTGTGTGGGTCGCCAATGGAGTGGAAGAGTCCTTTCTGTTGCTCAGCTGCGCTGAGTTTGCTGGAGCACTGCACCGACCCAGCGCTGGGCCTCTCCTGGTCTCCCCCCAGTGAGCTTTTCATGGTTGTCATGGAGCTCTTGGAGCCGTTGTCCATGATGGTGGTGAGGTTGGAGTAGCCCTGGAGCTCCAGGCAGGAGGTCATTTCCGAGACGGAGTGCCTCCGGATGCCGGTGCCGTTGGCGGCCATGCTCTCGGTCTCGTACTCGGCCACCGGCGTCAGCAGAGGGTTGTTGTAGCTCTTGGATCGCACCACGGGGTTCTTGGCCAGGATCTCACCCGACTTGGAGCGCCTGAAGAACCTCTTCTCTGCAAACAAAGACCCAGAGTAATGTCTGCAAAGTCACAGAATCACAGAATCACAGAATTTGTAGGTTGGAAGAGACCTTCAAGGTCATCCCAAGTCCAACCCAGCCCTGACACCTCAACTAAACCACAGCACTGAGTGCCACATACAGTCTTTTTTTAAATACATCCAGGGATGGTGACTCCAACATCTCCCCAGGCAGACTATTCCAGTACTTTATCACCCTTTCTGTAAAACCTTTTTCCTAATATCCAACCTATATTTCCCTTAACGCAGCCTGAGACTGTGTCCTCTCGTTCTGTCAGTTGCTGCCTAGAGAAAGAGACCAACCCCCAACTGTCTACAACCACCCTTCAGTCTCCTTTTCTCCAGGCTAAACAACCCCAGCTCCCTCAGTAATTCCTCATATGGCTTGTGTTCCAAGTCTTTCAACAGCCTTGTTGCCTCCTCTGGATGCGCTCAAGTGTCTCAACGTCCTTCCTAAACTGAGGGGCCAGAACTGGACACAGCACTCAAGGTGTGGCCTCACCAGTGCTGAGTACAGGGGAAGAATGACCTCCCTGCTCCTGCAGGCCACACCATTCCTGATCCAGCCCAGGATGCCATCGGCCCTCTCAGCCACCAGGACACACTGCTGGCTCCTGTTCAGCTGCTGAACCCCCAGGTCCCTTTCCTCCTGGGCACTGTCCAGCCACACCGTTCTTCCCAGCCTATAATGCTGCAGGGGGTTATTGTGGCCAAAATGCAGGACTTGGCACTTGGACTTACTAAACTTCATCTTGTTAGACTCTGCCCATCCATCCAACCATTCCAGGTCTCTCTGCAGAGCCCTCCTACCTTCCAACAGATCAACACATGCTCCTAGCTTAGTGTTGTCCACAAATTTATGAATGAAAGATTCAATTCCCTAAGTCTCCTATTATGCTACCAGTAACTATGAGTGTTCAAAAGAAATGTGAAGTCCTGAATATCCATAAGCTTTTCTTGAGTGAAACTTTCCTAGAAGAAGACATTTTGCTGGTTTTGTAGATCCACAGGCTTCAGATTTCCTAGATTTCTTTAGCATTCTGAAGACCCCAAATTTATCCTTACAAATAATAACTGAGATTCCCTTATATTCACACAACTTCAGCAGCTGAAGTAAAGCAGTAAATACAGTGGAAGAGGTGATATGCAGTTGTAAATACTACCTTTAGACAAGAACAGAAAGTGCAATTCTGTTCCTTTTCAGGCTATAAAAGTAATTACTTATTTCTAGTAGCTCAAATTTAACTTTTCCATCCATCCTGGGGAAAAAAAAAAGTCTCTTCAAATTTGGAGCATGAGGATTAATACAGATATTTTTTCTACTAATTCTGGAAAAACTTTCAAAGTATTGCTCAGAGACCACACTGGGGAGAGCACCAAGAGTGCTTGAAAATGTTAACTAGAGGGCAGTGCCCACAGAAACCTCTTTTTGGGGGAGCAAATTTGCATTCAGTCCAGCAGTGATTGCCTGAATACTGTTAATCAAGTGGGATTTTCCCAAAAAATAAGCAGCAGATGGCAGCAAGTGAGCACAGAGCTCCCTCTCTGGCAGTGGTTTGGCACTGTAGTGTCCTGGCAGTGTGAATAAAATGACCATCATGAGCAAAATGACCCCCACTCAAACTCTGTGCAGGTCTCAGTGCTCAGATTCACTTGTGCTATTAGTAGAAAAAGTGGTGTGAATAATAGGTCTCACTTTTGAAGCTTTCTTTCTGCTGCTCTTACTCTGCCATCCCATGAAAGAGGCACAACTAGAGCAGAGGATCAAATCACCCTCTGGAAGTCAACCACAGTCACTGCAAACAAACTGTCTGCTTTAAATCAGGATGCTGGTATATGTTCCCTGCAAACTCTGCAATCGCCTTTACATATTCCAATCTCTTAAAATTATGCTATTGTGAAATTATGTGCTTACCTGGACACAAATTCCAATCATATACTGGAATCAATTATCACATCAATTATCATATATTCCAATCATACTACTAAAAAAGCCAATTTCTGTATTTAAGATTGTATCTTGCAGTTGTGTCTGCCTCAGCAGTGAAATCGTCTGATTGAAGTTAATTTTTGAACTTTCTTTGTTAGGAGTTTGAGCTGGCAAACAGAAAAGGTTCCTGGGGCTATGAACTCTGGTCACAACATGCAACATGCTAGCAAAATAGCTGAAGAGAATTAGATGCATTAGTTTAAAAGAAGCAGCCACTTACATACTGAGCTCCCTTGAAACCAGTTTCAGTGATTACAGTAAGACCCATTTCAGGAGTACTGCTACATCTACAACCCAGACTGGAGCAAGAGGAACTGCCCAGCCCACCAAAACCTTCCTATCTTCTGCAATCATGTAATAAGACAGTTATTTACTAACAATTTGTTTCACTGATGCTTTATTCTCTTTGGGTGCATTTTTTCTATCTTGACATACAAAAGCTTGTATTTAGAAAATGTCAATTTGGGGCTCCATTTAAATTAAAAAGGCTTGTGGCCTTTTAATGGCAAGCAATGAATAGAAAGTAGTAATCCTAAACCACTTTCCATAAATAAACAGCCTCTATTTATTCACATAAAACTCATTTGTTTCTTATACAACTGCTGCAACACAACCATTTTGCCATTCAGCTTCACTGGAAAATCAACTAGTTTATTGACCATTTCTGACCAGCAAACAGATTGAATTGACTACAGAGAAAACACACAATTGAACTCATTTTCCCTTCTGTCTGCTCTATTCGATCAGGCCATCCCAGTGTTTTCAATAAAATACTCAGGTACTACCACATTTCCTTTTTCATTTACACTGGCAGTATCCCCCTTGTATTTTCAACATTTGCATTGCTATGTAGGATATTCCACTTTCATCCTGGCTAAATCTTGCCTTCACAGAAATCACCGAAGGCTTCAGAGCTCCAAGAATCAGAAAATAAGCTGAAAGGAACTCAAGCTGCCACCAGGCCAGCCCATATTTCCCCCTTCTCCTAATGGATGCTGATGTATGTGATGGGTAAAAAGTGTCTCAGCAGTGGAGATTCAATAATCCCCAGAGGCAATTCATGTGAAATTAGAGATTTTTCCTTCCATGTAATATTAATTCCCCTTGCTATGTGAGGCCCACCCTGTATTTCTTATCTCCATTGGGATGGAGGACAGCTTATTACCTTCTACTTTGCAGAAAGCTTTTACATGCTTGAAGGTTTATGTGTTAGTCTTCTCTAAGAAAAATTGCTACTCTCTTCCCTAATTTTAACAGCCTTGTACAGTCTTTGTGTACTAATGGGCACTAATGAAAATTAACTACTGAATACTTTAGAAGGGGCTTCTTGCTTCTTCCTCTCACTGTCCATAAAGCATCCTGTGTTAAAGCTCTCTTGTTAAAAGGTAGAATGGAAATGCTGAACACCCTCTAGATTAATTTTACTGATTTTTACTACTGAACACTCTTATGAGGATCTGTTTTCATCTTTTGCCACTGCAAGTTTCGCTGTGACTCTGCACCTTGCAAAAAGCATGGTCTTAGAAAAGAAGCCTGATGTGCTTATGTAAGCACTGGCAGTCACCTCTTGTGCAGGCCCTGGCCCTGCATGGAGCAGGGTTTTGGGAAGTCCTCTGTGCTCTGTGCTGTGTCTGTGCTGTTCTTACCCAAGATACAGGCGGAGTGTGTGAAGGGTCCATCGCTGGAATACAGACCGTATGTGCCCAGGTAAGGAGAAACAACTTTCTGGATCAGGGATTCCAGTTTCAAATAATCTTCAGTCACACCTTTCGACTCATGAACCCCCTGAAAATGAGGAAATACATAAGATTAGCACTTCCCTCCTCCAATCACAAGCTCTCCTGGCTCACCAGGGCAACCAGAGAAGAACAAACATTTTCACTGAGTGAAAGCAAAGGTGTCCTGCAATGTGATCCTGGTTTGCTGGTACAGCTGATTCCTCTTCTGTAAAGCCAAGAGATGTGAATCAGACCAGAGCTACTTCCAGAACATTTAGATCCAGGAAACTACATCCTACTCAGTGCACAGCACTCCGGGAAGGATAGAGGACATGATCTGTGAAGAGGAATTAAAAACATCCCTGGACTTTTTGCTATTGCAATGTTACAGTGACTTCCTGAACGATAACATCTGGTACCACAGGGTGTCACTGCCATCTCAGCAATATCAATAGCATTAAGAAAAAGGTGAAACTGGGACCCTCAGAAATACTTCTTCCAGGATATTTTCAACAACCAATATTCACAGTAAAGAAGTTTGCTCTCTTTCCTCATCCCTCCCCTGGCACTTATCATTTTCCAGGCAAAAGTCACATTATAATTAGCATGGTAAGAGTCACCCAGGCAAAATGTTTAGCCTTTAGCTGTTAACTCTGCACTTCCACCCACAAGCAGACTTGTCAGGCTGCAGAGGGGACAGAAAAACCTTGCAGAGTTGTATCCTCCCTTCAGCTTACAGCTGCAGTGTGTGTGCTCCTCTGCTGTCTGAGCAGAGCCCTGAATACTCACATGTAGGATAACTCTTGCAATACGGAGCAAATTCACATTTTCCACGTGCTCAACACATCGTGTTGCAGAATTAAGGTCCTAAATGCGATACTCAGCAAGAACTCTGCCAGAATTTAGGAGATTTCATGATGTGTTCCTGAGTTATTATAAAAACTCATTGGGATGAAAGCCTCCAGAGAGCAATATAAAGGTCAGATGAGTAGAATTGCAACACTTCCTTCAGCATGTGAAAGGATCCTGACGTTCAGGATGTGTTCACAGCTCAGTAGGACTCACCAACCAGAGTCTGGGGTGACTCTCAGATGTGTTTCTGAATGGCTGACTCCACCCCCTGGTTGCTGTGCTGCCTCAGTGCTACCTTGTCACTTGATAAAAGTTTATGAATGGAAAATGAATAATGGCCACAGAGAATTCAAATTTGGACAGAATTTGAATTTGGGCAGAAATTGAATTCCAGTTCAGCAGTTTTTAAATAACAAATAACAATCTTTGGTGATGTGCTATGTTCTGAAAAACTTTGGGACAGCCACAAATACAAATCTGAACACAAAGGCATTTCCAGTGGATCCGAAAGTTTGCAAACATCAAAGGAAGAGCACAATGAGCCCACAGCTGTACCACCAGGCAAAAATAACATTGAAATAATTCAGAAGATTTAATGAAGGTGCATGTATTATTTCTGAGTCATTACTGGCCTATTGAGAGCTGTTCCTGGGTTTCTTGCTGGGATTTAGCCAAGCCCTTGGAAAGGCAACATGCCTGCTACCTTACTACATATTCACAATCCCACCATGATCACATCAAGCAAAGCTCAGGGCTTAGGACATCCCACTCCAGGCTCCCACACTAAATACCTCTGGAACTGGTCAACTAAATATGACAGTGGGTCTCCTAAACGTGACACTGGGCCTCTATTTTACCAAACACAAGTACATCCCAAAGTTCAGCAAGGACAATTTCAGCTTTCCCAGTCTAAACTTTCCGTATGATCTAAGGACACTGTCATTTATTTATGAATCACCCCAGCCCAGGTAGCTTAGAGAAGTGTCTGCAGGCTTAGAGCAAGCTTTAGGAGCCTGGAAGAAGCTTGTTTTGATTTAGATACCAGGCCCAAGGGTGCATTTAAACTCCTGTCTCCCCACCAGAAGTTTCTAACCCATCCCCTGTGCCACATGTGCAATGACCTGTTTGTGCAACACCAAATTCAGCAGAAAGGCACTTCTGGTAGAAGAAGGAATGGAGGAAAGTACAGTTATTATAAATGTTTCATGTATCTGTATGTAAAGATAGATAAATAGATAAGTATGCGTAGACATCTGTACATCTACCTACATCAGTATTTATATGAAGTCCTTTTTAGACCCTTCCCCAAATTTGTAAGTGATTTGTGGTTATAAAGGCAAACAAAATGAGCTTTAGAATTAAGCCAACTTGTACGGTTATTTGTGCCACAACAGTCTCTAAAAAAATGATGACAGGACTTAAAAGTCACCCATAAAATAATAATAATAAAGTATTTTCCTGTTATTTTGGCACCTTATGCTTCTTCTTGTACTTACTGCTCAATGCCTTACTAGTTCAGTATGCTACTATGAAGCAATAAAGCAAAAGTCATAAGGCTGATTGCTTAGCTTACAAGAAGCTCTATCACAATTTGGAGAAAAAAAGAATACTTGGAGCATTATCAGTAAAACAGATATTCTACCAGTATCTTTAATGCAGTATTTGCTCTGCAGACCTGCAAAGACTTGCTTTAAAAGATAACCGTGACCTTTCATGAACCCAATCTCATTTTAGCAAGAGAGTTTCATGCTTCTCTGTCTGTGTGAGATTTATCTATTTAATTCCTTTCAAAGGCCTTGCCTGACCTATTTATTTTACAATTGAGGGCCAAAACAGCTCAATATCAAGTATCTGCAAGAACCTTAGCACTTTTGGAAGAGTGGAACTGCTGGATCAAATCCTCACGTTGGTCACAGTGTTTCAAAGTGCAACAAGAGTCACCTCATTATGTCTCCATTTGGAAAGGATTATAAGTGTAATATTATGACATGAGTCTGCCCTACTCTGAAGGCATGGGGGTAATGGGGATTTGAGTCCAGAATATGCAACTACTGTTGCAAAATGAAAACATCTATCAAGAACAGAGACATGTATTACTGCAAGAAACACAGTACCCAAGTCTCAAACTTCATTAACCTTAATTAGACGGTTTTGAAATCAAAAATTTTCTATAGTAGTTCAAATATATTAAAAGGGCCCTATGCATGACTGATTTTGACATGTAAACATGCAAGCACTCCCAAAAGTGCTCCATCCCTAAAGGCATGTTACTTATGTATCTACTTTATGAAGACACTGCCCCATCTGCTGAACCAGCCACCTGCATGGGCCCCACTGCTACACTTGAGTGTGGCACTGGAATAAAACTTTCCTTGTATACAGGAACAAAACCCCATAAGTCAAATCCACAATCATTCCAGCAAGTATGGATGCACCAAACTGCTCAGGTTTCCATCGCTGTTAATTCTGGAAATTAACCACTAATTCCTACTGAGCTTTTGAAAGGCACAAGGGCTTCTTGTGAAAGCACAAGGGAAAGAATAAATGAGTAAACAGGTATGTTCAGAAGAACAGGTGGAGGATTTGTACCCAAGCACATAAGACCACAGCCTCCTTTTGCAATATGTACAATCAGAATCAGAGAATGGTTTGGGTTGGAAGGGACCTTAAAGCTTATCTCATCCCATCCCCTGCAGGGACACCTTCCACTAGACCAGGTTGTTCCAAACCCCATCCAACCTGGCCTTGAACACTTCCAGTGATGGGGCAGCCACAGCTTCTCTGGGCAACCTGTGCCAGGGCCTGACCACCATTAACAGGGAAGAATTTTTTCTGTATACAGGATTTCTTTAAGCTTTAAAATCCTAAAGTGGAAGCAAACTCAGGCAGGCATTTAAGGATGTAAAGAGTCCTTCTCAAGATAACCTTGAAATACTTTCGATGTTCATTACTTTAACCTTTTATATGCTGTTTACCAAATATGGAGTGCTTTGAAGATCTTTTTAATAAACATAAATTTTAACAAAAAATACTGCTAAGCCATTATTAACATTGTAGCTAGGCACAGGCTACCTGACTTGTAAAGCTGCCAGAAACATAAACTCTCTTTTGATAGCATTTGCCACAATTTTTCTTTAAATAAATAAAACCCAGATGATTTTTAAAAATCATCAAACGTCCTTGCTTTATTTTGCCACGGCAACGAAATAAGCACAATCACAAGTCTGTACTTCCGTTTCCAATTATATTAATTTTCCCCACCCTGTTCTTCCCTCAAAGCAGTGAACATGCAGGCAAGTAATCCATCTTGGTGGAGGATACAAACCTGCCTGAAGGCTCTGTCCCTCTGCAACTGCATTGCTGCACCCAGGCTCTTTATTCACCACTATAACAGAAATACTTAGATTTTTTTTAAAGAAGACACCTAACATTTCACTAGATACTACCAGCACTTCTAAGTGACTGTAAACCAGGCTGCCCAAGCCCAGCCCACTGGGGAGGTGCTCTGACTGTAGTTGCAAAGGAATCCAGAAATTAATCACCCACCTTATATCACTTCTCACCTGGTCTTGGCTACTTCCTTTCCTCAGGCTCTGGTAAGAAGCCCAGACAAGAAGCAATCCCCAAAGACAATGACAGCCATGAAAAACTATTTAGGCTGCTGAAAGTTTGGTGCATATCATTAGACAGCCTGACTAAATTAGGATACAGAATTTTAGGCTTCCCAACACTCTTCTGAGCAGAGGTAGGGTGTGTTATGTTCCTGTCTCATGGAAACCTGGCACATGGCAGAATGGGAGGTGGGTTTGTGCATCCTTTGCTGGTTATTGCCATCTCTTCTTACCCCAAAAACTGGATGTGAAGCTGCAGATTTCCTTTTTACCTGTATTAGGGAGCAAAGAGGTGGCAAATCCCCACCATTAACAGCCTGTGCAGACAGACCAATAATGAAATACAACTGTATTGGGTTTGCATGGCAGAGCTTTGGTAGCAGGGTGGGGATTACAGGGGTGACTTCTGTGAGAAGCTGCTGGAAGCCTCCTCCATGTCTGGCAGAGCCAATCCCTGGCAGTTCCTAAGATAGATGTGCTTCAGGACAAGGCTGGGACAATTAGAAATGGTGGTAACATCTCTGTGATAACATGTTTCAGAAGAAAGTAAAAAAGTAGTTTTTGCACAGTTGTAATTGCAGCCAGAGAAGAGCAGAGTGAGAATATGTGAGAGGAACAACTCTGCAGACACCAAGGTCAGTGAAGGAGGGGCAGGAGGTGTTCCAGGCACTGCAGCTGGGATTCCCCTGCAGCCCATGGAGATCCATGGGGATGCAGAGATCCACCTGCAGCCCATGGAGGAGACCCTGCCAGAGCAGGGGGATGCCTGAGGGGAGGCTGTGACCCTGGGGGAGCCCTGTGGAAGAGGAGCCCACACTGGAGCAGGAGGGTGGGAGGAAGCTGTTTTTAAGGTTTTATGTTATTTCTCATTAATCTGCTCTGATTTTGTTAGTTGTAAGTTCCACTAATATCTCTAATTAGACTCTCTTTTGCCTGTAATGGTATTTGATGAGTGATCTCTCCTGGTCCTTATCTTAACCCTTTTTTATGTTTTCTCTCCCCTGTCCAGCTGTGGATGTGAGTGGTAAGAGAGGCTTTGGTGGGTGCCTCCCTCCACCCCACTGCATGGGAGCCTGCTCCTGGATCATGGAGCAGCTTCTGCCCCACTGCCCTGGGAATTGCAGCCTGTTCACAAGTACTTGCTAGCACAGCACTATGTAGAACAAAGGTGAAATTTTCTTCTTAAGTATTTCTGGTGGCCACCAGCAGAAGAATGGTATATTCAGAGCCCTATGCAACTGCCTTGAAATCTTGGCAATTGGTGGGTTACACTCATGGAAAAATGATTTACCCTAAAAATCCTGCAATGTACCAGACCAGAGAACTAAGCACAGAACACACAACAGCTAGAGACAAAAGAGCTACAGCTAAAGCTATCACATCCTCTGGCCATCAGGCACACCTCAAAGGGATGTCTCATATATGGCAAGAGACCAGAAACAAGCCTGGCTGCTGTTTGTTCTTGCTCCCCAGCTGCTTTTCATCGATGTTTGACTTACATAATTCCACTTCAGGGCCTTAGCTGGATCTCATCTGGCCACCACTCTTTCATGCCTGATTCCTTCCATTTTAACCCTCTGCTTCATCCCTTTGACATCTGCTGCTTTGTAATACCTCACATCCATCCCAAGCTCCTCTTTCAGTTCATGGGCAAGCCCCCTATCATCTGCTGAGCTCCTCTGCTACATAAGCCTCTCTGCAGTCACCTTTACCAGAGGCTGCTTCAGTTCTGGCTGGAGAGCTGCACACACGTTGCCTCAAGTAACTCCTTACTCATCTGTGTATGACAATCACCATAAACAACTATTAAAAACCCAAACTGCTTTCAATTGACCAGCAGTAACTCAGTGTTTCACTGAGTACCTACAAAAGGTCACAGTTCTGTGTTTTCCAGTTCTGACTAATAGTACCCACCACCTCTAACACCTAGAAATGGCAGTATTGCTCAGTTGCTTTTCACTTCCTTCTTTAGCACAGACTATTAAAAGACCATTTACCTAATAAATTATACATTGAAAAGTATCTCTAGTGTCTAAAGGTACCCTAAAAACTGGACACAATGGAGGAACTACTTCATGCCCACTTGAAACTTGTGGATGTGCTAAATCAATGACTGGTCATTGATTAAAGGCTGGAGCACTCACCTTGAGCTTTAACACTTCAGCTGATCAGCATGTGTACATGAGTAAGTATTGGTGCAAAGGATTGTCTTCTGCTTCAACTGACAAACTGCTGGACAGCTTTTAAATGAAAAATAAAAAAGAATAAAATAAAACATAAATAAAATCTGTGTTCCTCCAGACCCAGGGGAACAAACAAACCAGACCTTCTGGACCCAAGCCCCAGGCCCTGCCTGTAACAGACACAGCACTAAGGGATGCACAGCATGTCTTGGTGCTTTGGTTACCAACTTCTGAACTCAGGAAAGAAAGGAGGAAAAGGCAAACTTCTGGATTATTTAATGAAGTCATTTCAGCAATGATGACTCTTGGTGACTTAATGGAACAGAAGAGCAAAGTCCTCTGCCCACAGACAGGAAATGACTGTGTATGGCTCAGCTCATGGCCACATAACACCCTGGACCTCAGTCTGCTGAAGCACCCCCCATATGGGGACACCAGGGACACCCTTGATGGCTAGACTCACCCTTGTCTACCAACAAAATGCTGAAACAGTCCTGACCTGGCGCTGTGTGAAAGGAAACACTGCCAGAAGCATTTGCAGGGTCAGTTCTGAAAGCAATGTGAGGTCCTGGCCTCATGTACTGCCCTGTCTTAACTACACACACAAACAGCTAAGAAATGTAACTATTCTCTGCTTAAAAGCAGCGGATTCCTTGGAGAAAAGGAAAAAGAAAACTCAATATGACAGAAAGAAACACTCAGGCAATGGTGATAATCTGATGGATGCTGGATAACAACCATTGCCCAACCACTCCCAGAGAAAACAGAAATTCAAAATCACAAGGCAGACACAGAATATCTGTTGTGTGTGTGATGAAACCCTGCAGAGTAGGGGTTTCTGGCCAAAGCTCTGTATACACTGAATCATCTCACAATACTGCCAGATTAAATCCTGACCTTGACTTGATCAGCCTGTACTCGTGAGAAAAGGAAGTAAACATCTTTAGGGAAAAAAGCACTGAAAAGTGATGCCTTGGGAAGGCTGACCTGGAACAGAGACTGGACAGAGCTAAAGTAGATACTTATTGAAAGGCCTTTAAGGATACACCTTGGGCAGCACAAGAACCTGACAAGGGCTACACCCAAGGTGGACTAAGAATGGTCACAAAATGGACAACCGGTCACGAGGTCTTACATTTTTGTAAGTTTTGGTCCATTTGCATATTGGGGTTTAATTGTTCAATTACAGCTTCAGGTTGTGAAGTCCCACCCTTCTTCTTTTTCTCTTCAGTCCCCTGTTGTTTGTGCTTTTGGGCCTGAAAACTTGTAACCATTGTCCTTGGTCTCCAGCAGGAAAAGGACTTGTTTTGTCTCCCTACTCTGTGAAGAGAGCTTACTAACACTTAATATGAGGCTCAGAACTGCACCCCTAGGCAGCACAGAATCTGAAAAACATGAAAGCCAAAACTTAAAGCATCAGAAGTGGAAGGATTTAACTGCAAGGAACAGATGCTGGCCAATCTTTGGGGAGCACATACGCAGGCAGCTATAGCCCAGTGAACTGGGTGGTAACAAGTTAACTCACCAATTGGGATCAAATGCATGAATTCTGAAATCCATATAAATATGAGCTGTGAACAATAACGATTGTTATTGCCACTTGAACCTTGGAGTGTAGTGTCCGTCTCTGCTGTGGCAGTTGTGAAAACACATTATTCAGCCAACACTGCTGGTGGAGAATTGATAAGGGTGTGCAGACTGCACTTGCACACTCTGCTGACCACATAAACAGCAAGATGTGCTGCTTGGCATAGTCAAAGAGAGAGCAGCAGCCTTGCCTGTGAGGCATTTGGAAACCAGTGTCCTTACAGGTCAGGACTACTTGTCATCCCACTTTGCACCACAGCCTTCTGGAACCTGAGTAGCACAGACCAACCCTGCCTCAGGGCAGGCAAGAAATCACCATGGGGAGGAGCTGAAGACAAATGGGTCACTAGTCCTTGCCACATGCATCACCAGTGGCATGGCATATGCTCCCAGTTACACTGTGGGTCACACTCTGGGTGAAAACCTGCAGTCCTCCATCTTCCTTAGAAGAGACAGATGCACATACTTTACAGCCCATCATCCAATTTGCACTGATCTTCCAGACAAAATCACAGACTACTCACAGACAAACCTTTGGCAGCCAAGTTACATTCTGGTTTACTTGGTTGAGAAGGGGCCTCAGGAGTTGTTGCCAGGTATGGACAACTTTTGTTTGCTCTACAGCACTGTCTCATTGTCTAAAACAGCACATGCTCTGGAGGAGACCACAGTGGTTCTTGGAGCAGCAAGTGTTGCCCAACAGCTGAAGCCTTCCTCTAGTGCACAGCTGTACAAGAGCTGCTGCTCTTACTGCACCAGACAGCATCATCCTGGAAATCTCCTGTTCACAAGCCCTCCATCTTCAGTGCCCATGTGAAGCACCCTAAGGAAAAACTCAAAGATCTCGCTCTTATACCCACTGCAGGAACTCAAACAAAAGCAGGAGGACATACTGGGCTCTCCCACCTCCAATGCCCCCCTTGTTCCCAGGATGTCAGTCCTGCAGAGCAAATCCCACAGTATTATACCACTTTATATAGCAGTATTATACGACATTTGTGTAGCAACATCTGGCCTCCATTTACACATGCAGTCAATGCAAACTGATGAGTAAGCTCAAGGAAGTATTAGATGTGATAATGGATTCGTCTTAGCTTTTGCTAACTTGACACCAAAGGTAATGCAATGAATAGAATCAGCCATGCAGTTTCAGATCTAAAAGTTAACTAAATTCAACATTTTCTTGCTAACAGTGACAGCAGGAGAAATGCACAGGCGAAGAAAGGAAATAGGGCAGGCTCAGTGCAGGCTTTCTTGGAGGATATGCTGGTGCTTCTAGCAAACAGGGATGTAAAAACTTGCTGCATGGGACTTCACAGTAGCCCTTAAGTATAAACAATCTGTGCTAGAAATTATTTAACAATCAAGATGAAGAGTGATGATAGAATAACTAGTTTCTAGAAATAAAGAACCAGCTTAGCTACTGAGTCCTCTGAACAGAGGAGAGGATGGATCTCTCTGGTACTTTTGCAAAGTGCTTTTCTTGTGTGGTTGTAGCTTCCCTATTTAGGAGGTGGGTGCAATGCTGAATCCTTCTGCTTAGTCACCGTCAAAGACAATGTTTCCTGATATTCAGAGGACCTCCCTTTGCTTGAGTTTGAGCTCGATGAGCACCACTGAGAAGAGTTTGGTTTCATCTTCTTTACATTCTCTCTTCAGGTATTTGCAACCATCGATAAGATGCCCCTGAGACATCTCTTTTCCAGGTTGAACAGCCCCAGCTCTCTCAGTCTTTCCTCCTGTCCCTTTACCACCTTCACAGCGCTCTGCTGGACTCTCTCAAGGAGGTCCATGTCTCTCCTGTCCTGAGGAGCCCAGAGCTGCACACAGCACTCCAGGTGTGGCCTCACAAGTGCAGAGCAGAGGGGCAAGATCACCTCCCTGACCTGCTGACAATACTTTGTCTTACACTGCCCAGGATACCACTGGCCTTTCTTGCAGCCAAGGCAGACTGCTGGCACATGTTCTACAAGTTCCAACAGGGCTCAGAATTTCTGGAGGACTCTACATCTGAGAGCTTCAAGTCCTGTAAAAGTGCTGAGTAAACTCACTGTGAGGGGATTACAAGATCAACTGAACCATTTTGGAGAGACATCTGGGTAATGAAATGCCCTGCATCCAAGTAACTGGGAGCAAAAGACAAGGACTGAGAGTTTAATGTACCTGCTCCTGCTTCTAGCCATGTTTGCCAGGCTAGAAAACTTTGGGTACTTCCTCCTGGGTTTTCCCTGATGACTCATGCTACTTTCATCCCAAGCAAACAACTCTGACATTTTTTACCCTTTAGGAAATAGATCCAAAACCGAATCCAAATTGCTTCAAGCAGGGACTAAATTTTGCTTTGGTGAAGCCTGTGTTCACTAAGCTGACCTGATCTGCTGGAAGTCTGTGTGCCCCCTTCCCCATGGGGGTTCCTCTGTCACAGTCCAAAGGCAAAACAAGGAAATGTGCCTGGGCTGGGAAGAAACAGAAGTCACACCTTTGCAGACTGGAACAAGCTGGAAGAATGCAGTTTGTCCTCTGAGAGGGCTCTTTGAGTCCAATGGAGGGGGCTGAGAATTCACAATGGACTCACTTTTGGGAAACCATTCAGACTGTATTATGTGTGTTTGCAAACAGGTATTACCTCAGGTGGAATGACCTGGGAAAAGCAGGACTTGTACATCAGACATTCTTATATGCTCTAAGTCAGAATAACCCATTAGGTTAATAATTTTATATCTGTTTACAACCAAGGGAAGCTGTGCCCTGTGCATTACATGTTCATTCCTAGGCATTGGTATCCTTTTTGCACAGGCTGGACAGATGCAACTGCATAATTCATGGTTGTCTTGTTATGACCCCTAGATAGTGTTGCCTCACATTATTCTTCCCTCTCTTCATTTTACCCTAAAGCACTGGCATATTGGTAAAGCCTGTACCTCTTGCTTTTCTCATAGCAACAGCAGTCACAGGAGAGAGACACAGAAGAGCTTGCCATTGCCATATTGACAGAAGTCAGCACTCCAGATCCCTGTTACAGCCTCAGAAAGAAAGATCTTGTCATATTCACTTTAATCTCCAGCAAGTGCCAAATTATGTCAATGTCAGTGTGAGAAGCTGCTCTGTCTCTTCCTTCCTTTCACTGGTGGCACTGAGGCACAGACAAAAGATAAGGAAGACAAAACCCCCAGCCATGGTTTGTGTTCAGCTGGTGAGTTTTTCAAATGGCTCAGCTGCACAAGGATAGGCAGCAATAGGATTTTTTTTTCCAGAAAGAACCAAACACTAAAAGCAGGCTAGTCTTTGCCTGACCTACAGATATCCAACGTCTTAGGTTTCTCTAAACTGTCATCAAACATTTTATATGGGACTGCAAAAGAAAAAGCAGAAGGTAAGACCAGTAAAAAATACTAAATTATTGAAAGTAAGGAAGTTACTTCGAGGCTTCTAATACAATGCTTAGAATTCTGCAGAAGCTGAGCAGCCAGCTCACTGATTAAGACCCAATGAAAATAATGGTATGCATTTCTTCCTTTTATAGGTTTAGGGGTAGAGGTTATCCAATTCCCACCTAAGTGACTCCCCTGGGCACAGGCCAGAGCAGTCAAATAAGCTCCTGTGACTTTCCAACAACTGCACAAATGAATCAACACAAAGATGAGTGCACCTGAAGAGCTGTTTATGGAACACATTTGAGCTGGACTTAGTTTATCTGCATTCACAAATGCTTCAGGACTGTCACATTACACTCACAGACAAATACACACATGCATGGAAATGCATGTGCAGCCCCATGCAAGGGATCACATATGAGTTGCCAAATAATAAGATGTGATGTCTAATGTCCAAGAGAATAAATCTTCTCATGTTTTTAGGCTCCCTCCTGAAGTTGTTGCTGATCTATACACTTTAGGCTCATCTAACATTGCTGGGGAATTGATGACTTTTAAGTCTGAGCATTCAAGACTTTTACCCAGCCTTGGGTGTTTTCTCATTTATTTTAAGAAAATCCATCTTACATTTATTTTCAGGCAGCTACTTAAAGAGAAAAAAGGATGTCATACCCCTCCCTCAGTGCATCCAGACTGTTTTGAAGAGACATCCAAGTAAAGCTTTTGAAGAGTCACAAACATTAACTTGACTGCTGTTACCCACTTGTGAGGATTTCTGACATTGCCTTCCAGTCACACTCCCCTTTTAAATCATTAATGAGCATCCTCCAAGGTGCTTCACCCTTCCAAGGTGACTGACTCCAAGAATATTCTTCTTTTCTGAAATACACTTGAATAGACTGAGCAGATATGTCAGCTGTGCCTTCTGGATTTTTTAGAAATTTTTGCTATTTTTGGTAGCAACACCATTTCCATCACTAGTACTCATCCCTGTGAGCCAGAAAGCAGCAGATTACCTGTCTATCCTGACACTCTGTAGTTACTCTTGAGGAGGCTGAGCTTCCACCAATCCCAGAACACATAAATTTAGGAGTCCAGGAGCCTGGAAGCCTGGGCCTGAGGCAGCCCTCCTGGCTCATTGCAAAAGCTTTGCTGAAAGCAGCACATTCCTGGATAACAGTTTAATTTCAATGAAAAAGTCTTTGCTGGTTCAAAATATTTGGAAAGCAACTGACTGGATCTAGAGCCAATACCCTTTCTCAGCAACCCAATGTGTGGAGAAAGCAAACAAATACCAGCATACAAAATGTGAGTTCACAGCCAGTGCACTCCCCAAACACAGTCTGTGGATCAGGATTAGCCATCAGCAGTGGCTCTGAAGAGCTGACTTTCCCTCATCCATCACCTGCCAAGGCCATGGCAACTCCACACTCTGGCAAAATTCAGCAGTATTCAGAATTTTCACAACAATCACAGAGAGCTACATGCAATGGAAACCAAGAGATGCCCTGACCTACCTCTTGGCAATATGACTGCTACTGAAACATTTTTTTTCCCCCTCAGTGCTGGCCAGTGCTTTAATTTAACCCACATAATATCACATAGCCATCCCCAGGGAACAAGTCTTCTCCTTGCCTCTGTTTTAAACATTATCAACATGTCTATATGTACCACAATATTCTAGAGCTTTTCAGGCAATTATTGCCCAGTTCCACCTCTACTACACAAGGGCTTTAGCAGAGCTACATTAACTTCATACTGCCTAGACATCTGTTCTCATGTGTTCAGGGGAGAAACAATAGAAATATCCCAGTACTTGTTCCCAGGTTTTGTTCTCTTCAACTAAACAAGGCTCATGAGTGACACAGGAGGAATGAGGGATGTATTTTTTTCTTGGGAGCTCAACAATCAACCTACAAGAGAACAAGGAGGCCTGTAGAGGACTTTTGATCACTGAGGTCAGTGATATATTATTATTTTAACAGTCATAAAATCACTTTTAAGATATTTCTCTCCTTGTTTCCTTCCATTCCCCGTTTCTCCATCCAGATACATCTACTCTCTCATGTATCAGGCTGCACAATCTGTAGTGCAGAGACCATGTTTTCATTGTGTTTATACACTGCCCAGTGCATAAAGACTCTTGTCTAGCAATAAAGGAGGCTTGGAGATACTTGGTGTCCACTAACAGAAGCAGCTGACAGCTCTTAGCTTCCTCAGAAGAAATTTAATTAGTTTTATGCAACAGCCACTCCAAGTACAACAGTATTTTGCAAAGCACTTTTCTGACAGATTTCACCCAGGCTAAATGTTGGCTCTTCCTCTTGCCAGAGGAAGTTTCCCTGGTTTTTGCTTTGCATTTGGATAAGAAAGCATTAAAGCACAAGGCTCTGCCTAATGACTTCAAACCAGAGGCCTCTGGATCCACTCTCAAGAGCATGTTCCCTCTCTGCCTACCTGCCTTGTCCCACCACAGCTTCCACCCTCTTGCTGATGGATGGTCATTCTCAGCCAGACCATAGCCTTGGCCAGCCACTTTTCTCATGCCAAAGCCTTAACTGGGGGCACTGGGCAGAACTGTGCACACAGCTGGCACCACCTGTCACATCACTGTAACCTTGTGCTACACAAGTTTTGCTGCCACTGCCATGGAGCTCACTGGTTACAGAAGAAGATTCACAACAGATAACGATTTAAATCAAGTAATGTCATTTGAGTCCTGCTCTATTACATGATCATCTGTTTACCTTTTAATTGCTTGTAATGACTGGATAGTGGCAAGTTAATGAATTTGACAGTACATGTCACATGTCACCCTGTCACATAGTTGTTTCTTCTGCAGCTGCCATAAAACTAAGGGTAAGACTGTGAAATTACTGACAGAAGACAATTAACAGTGTCTACTCACCAGGGGAGAAAAGATGCCTCCAAGAGACTCATTCCATCACTTCCCTATCTTTAGTAAATTACAACAAATTAGCCTTTTATTTTTGGAAGAAACACACCACAAAGCAGTTGCCCTTTACAAAAGTCCCCATGCCACCAGTGCAGTGTCACCATGTGGTACACATGAGCTGCTAATTCTGGCACTGGCAACCACAGACCAGGAGAGGAAAAGCTTGGGGATGGGGGCTTGGTGGTATGCCAGAGAAGGCAGTTCCACACCTTTCACAATTCTTTCTCTTCTCAGTGCACCTTCTGCAGAGAAGGCTGAAGCTGAGACATTTAGTATCATTTGTTTTGATCACCCTGTTAGCTCCAGTGGAAACACGTTTTCCCATAATAATAAAATTCTATAGCATACAGAGAGAAAGAGGCAAGCACCAAAGCTCCAGGAATCACTCCCATGGGAAAATAAAATTCAGGGAGGGAGGAAAAGAGTCAGAAGGCAACATATGGGATGGTAAAAGGTGACAATGCAGCCAGCAAGATGATGGGAGGGGAAGCTGTGCTATCAGCAAGCAGCAGTGTTCCAAGTGCAGGGAGCACTTTGTGCAGTCATGGAGCAGAAGAATGAGCACACAGGCTGCCTCTCCTGGCAGGAAGCTTCTCTACTCACTTTGTGCCTGGACAGAAAGCTGTGGGCAGTAAGAAGGCAGAGGCATGGTGGCACCTGTTCAGGGACAAGCCAAGCTACTGCACACTCTGCCCCAGATCAGTGCTGGGAACCAATGGTGATCTGGCTCCAAAAACCACAGAACAGACCAAGTTTGCAACACTAGGAAATGACCCAGTGCAGCTTTACTGTCAGAAATCCCTTTTGACATTCTTCTTGTGAACAGTGCCCAGTGAATCCCAGCAGGACAGAATGGGAGGTGCTGCAGCAGCCACCCTGACCACAGGCTTGGCTGCCCCTGCCACCTGCATGGACTCAGCTCAGTCTCAGAGAGAAAACCTTGGTGGTAAAGCACCACAGGGTGCTCAAAGCTTTGTGGTCTGTGATAGCCAAAAAGTGCTGCCACCTCCTGAGGACCCCACCTGTTGTGCCCTGGGCAATTCAAAAGCCACTGTTCCCTTGTGCCTTTGTCTACCTGGGGTCATTCAGGGAATTGAAATTATACTAACTGAATTAAGAACAGAATCTGTTAAGATAAGTTATGCTTAGGCCTCTGATGGAGAACTGAAGCATCATTAATTGCCTCCCTTCCTACTCCTTTAATACTCAGAATGAGTGTCCATAGAGACTTCTAATGAGGTTTAATTAATTTTCCTTAGAAGGTAGCTTAGTTCAACTTTCTTCTATTCCTCCTATAGACAATTCATGAATTCCAGTATTAAAGCACCCTGCCTCTAAGGTTTCTTGCACTGTGGGAGCACTCCCTGCTCAGAGTTTTTCAAGTTAAAATTACTATGCTATCTTTCATGCCAGATCTAGTATATTAGCCCAAATGGGTCCACAAAAGACATTTGTATAGATGAATGCAAATAGTTAAAACCTTTTCCCTCTCTCACTCAACAAATTTATAGGGTCTGGAATGACACACTAATTCAAGTTAAGAATGATTTTACTGATTTCACTCTATTTGGGTAAGGATTAAGGATTTGCTTAGCAATATACTTATTTTAATAGACTGCTTTCATCACTAGGGGCAAACTCCAGGAGATATTTATTTTAGTTTAACCACCTCTACCTGAAGACATACCTTTGGTTAAGTAACCAGTATCCTTCACAGAACTGACACTTTACCTAAGGGGAGGTACTTTTAAAACGTACCATGGGTGTAAAACACAAGGGGAATCTGCACAAGGCAAACTGCCTTCAAAAAAAATCGTGTTTAATTGGTATGGACAAAGTTTTGGTTATGTTCCAAAAAACCATCCTTCTGCTAAAGATGAGGGACAAGCTGCACATTTAAATTACTATGACATGGTGTCCATGAGACAGGTTCACATATAACAAAGGAAAATGACACTATCTTATGTTGCTGTCCTGTTTTTCCACTGCTTAAGTTTACAAACCTGGCAACACATGGTGTTGTCAGATATGTCAAGAGCTGCTTTTGGAGAGTACTCGATTTGAAAAGAAAATCTCTTTTTAGGTGGCAAATTACTTCCCCTGTCCTTAGTTAGAAAGAGTGTCCACATGAGTGCAGAACTACTGAGGTGCGTGGTGCAGAAGCACAGGCTGTGTTGGAGTTACTATTGAACAAGCCCCTGCCAGTCAGGAAAATTTAGGAATAACCACCACTGCTCCCCAACCTCTGCCCCTAGAGACACAACAATATGAAGAAACTCAAAATCAAATATGATAAATACTCTTCATCAGATGCTATGCCTTGTTAAAAATCCCAGCAATACAAATTCATTCCAGGATTACAAACCTGTGTCAATTTAACTACTGCAAACTGCACTTGCTGACAGAGGCAATGAATAAACCAGAAAAAGAGAGAATATTGCCCAGAAACAAACGTATCTACAAAATACTCTGAAGTGTGAATCTTGAGGGCCAGATTCTCAGTTTTGCATGTGTGAACACAGAGCAACAGAGGGCTCTTCCCTTTGTGTCCTGCAGGATTTCTTACCTCACTCTTTATGGGGCTGATGCAAACAACACAAACATACCACCCTTTCACCAGGAAGGAAAAAATATCTAAATTTATGCAAAACGCAGAGAAAGCATATGATATGCTGATTTATATTTAAATAAGGTCTAAAATACATTTATTTATTGGTTTCCTCTTTTTGTTTCTTCTCAACCAGGAACTCAGATAAAGGTAAAGAGAAACTAAAAGCATGTGGAAACCTCACACCCACACCACTTTGTTCAACCTATGCTTCAGGTCTAAGAGACTTAGTAAGAAAACCTCCCCAAAGCAACCACCACTTGTGAAAACCTGTGGCCATGAAGAATTGACTGCATCACAGTGTTACAGCACTTCTACAGCTGCAGCTTTCTGATAGCAAAGGTTTTGTTTTTAACCACTATGCTGTCCTGAGTTTGATGTGTGGCTGCTGAGATGGAAAAACAGCACTCTCTGCATTTCAGATCTTGCAATGTACTTTTCCACTCCTTTAAAGTGGAAGGAACTTTGCAGAAATAACAAAAAGGTCACATTGGGAAGTTTTATGTATTTATTTTGTCTTCCTTAACAGAGAGAGACAACAGGCAAGGGAGTTCAAGCGAGGCACAGAGAGCCAAAGAGGAAACCACAGGTTTTATTGTTTTCTTCAGAGCTTATATTTAGTGAGGCCTCATCCCCCAGCATGGGAGATATTGTGTTATGTTTTGTGAGGCCTCCTCCCTCAGCACAAGAGATACTGTGTTGTGCTCTTCTCAGTTTTCCAAATATGTCAGGTCACCCTGAGAGATCCTGTGAATTCAAATAATCCTGACGTTAACTGAAAGATGCAGATGAACACTCTTCTCTTTCAGCTTTCTCAGACCTCAGGAGAGATACCTGCAGATAAGATGTTCCAGTTTCAGCAGCCAGGGTAATCTCTGACAACATACTCTAGGAAGCAAGTCAGATAGTGGTAGTTTTGCTCTTTGGTTCGGAAAGTTCTCTCCTAAACTCTTCCTCTGTTTACTCCTCTCCCTCCAGTACCCTCATTTCACCCAAACTGAGCTCCTGTGCATCATTCTGTGCTGAAAAGCATTTTTAGTTCTTTTACTTCCTTCACCCATAACTCTGCTCTTGAACTCTCTGCGACTTAAAACAGGAGCATCCTGGAGGCACTTCAGCTTGTGCTGCCTGTGAGCAGCCACAAAGGATTAACATTTCAGTTTGTGCTTTGTAACTGAGTCAGGCTATGCTGGCAACTCAAACTGAGTGATAAAAGGCCCTTCCTCCAAGCTGTGATAAAACTACCACTGACTGACAGAACAGGAATGTCATTCCTCCCAGAGTTCTCTCTTTCCTGAAAGATTGCTGGTTTGTAATTACACCAGGTTATAGCACTGGTGAGAAGTAGCTCTATTGAACTGAAGAATCCAAGTATAATAATCAACCTGAGGATTGATCTCTGCTCCTTTAAATGGAGCAGTCTTTAAAAAAATTCCCTTTCTGTCCAATAAGGGAAGTATCTTCTCCTGACAAAGTAAGAGAGCTTTTCCCCTACACCATGAGAAGCTAAAACATAATACCAGATGCACCCTGCATTAGTTCCCAAAACTCTGCCACTTTAATCCAGTCTAACAGAACAAAGTGCTGCATTTCAACATTACAACTGCTGTCTTAAGGAACACGATCTATTCCTTAACTACATCACACAGCTGCGTGAGGCTGTGAAGGACAGAAACAGGAAATCTCAGCACTAAGTTCAACACCTGGTCCAGAGCCAACATCACTGGCATCTTCTATCCACGGGAGTCTGCTCCAGTCACCAAGTTTCTTATGGAAGAGGTATGTATTCACAGTGGACACAAATCAGGATTAGTCAACATCCCCATCAAGACGTCATCTCTCAATCCAGGAAATCAAAGCCCACAAGACCACCATGTGCAAGCTGGACAGCTGAATTTCTCTTTTCCAATCCTATTAACAAATGGAGTTCAACTAAATTGAGAAAATTCCATTATGTCACTAATGTATAAAATTTGCTTTTGTTTAACATAACATTTGAGTTCAGAAAAAAGTCCTTGCTCTGAATTCCAACTCTTGACTAACACGGCTAAGTATGTAAATACCTAATTCCCAGATTTTCTTCTGACCTTTTCCCAGAATTTCCATTAGATTTTAAACCACAAGATCAGCAGAGCTATTGCTGAGAAAAGACTTTCACCATCCCCACCACATAACCATAGGGCCAAGCATGCAGAAATAAACACCCAGGGGCAAATTCCCTCTCACTTGGTTATTGATTTCCATGAACAGCTCTGCAACAAGAATGGATTTGACCCTTTGCCCTAAACAGGCACCCACGGTGTTAACACTTTGGGTTGCTGAAAAAGGCAGATTTGCAAAGAAAAAATCAGGATGTTACCAAGTTGCCAACTCACCACTGAACCCATTCAAAGCCAGATCCTGCACACAGCCAACACAGACTCCCTAAATAATCACCAAAATCTTGCAGACCTGTCAGCAACAATGCTGCTGAAGCCTGATTTAGAATGGGAGGTTTACCTCACACCTAAGAACATTCCTGTGAAGAAGGTTTTTGCAATGGTACTGTCTCCTGTGGAGTCTCTGGTGTCTGCTAACACAGCTGGGTTCATGGTTCACGGAATGTGAATTCCTTGATGCATCATTACACATTTAAGTCCATGCTCCAGCTTTTCCCTGAGGCTCCTCTCCTCTTTCCAGAGGAAAGTTTCCATGAGACTCCCATACTGCTGTCATTGTGTCACAATCAGCCAGCAGTTTCAAAAAACTTCTGGAAGGTGGGAGCTATGAGAAGGGAAACAAGACCAAGTAGACATTCCTAATAAGGATCTTTTTCTGAGACAATCAGGTTAAACACACCATTAAATACTCCAACAAATGGACACTGAGATGGCTGAGGTATCACTGATCTCACTGAGAGGTGAAATCCCATTTCTTGACCCAGCAGACAGAATCTTACTCCTTTTCTTCATTTTCAAAACTGGCCTCATAAGATTATCCTGCTCTTCAAAACAATTTCAGATAGAGAATTAATTCATACTGTGATGAAGAGCAAAGAAATATTTATAAAAATATCAGAAGCCAAGAAAATCTCAACTTCCTCACCCTTTAAAAATCCACCCCTGGCTCTCTCTTTCCCTTCTGCCTCATTCCTTTTCTGCACATCATACCTCATGTTCTCTTCAATTAAGCAAATAAAAATATCTTAAAATTGCCTTTTGCCTGGAATTCCTCCTTTTGTTTCTCCAACTACTACACACACACATACAGAGAAAAAATCTAACACTGAAGAAAAATACCATTATCTGGTCCTAATGTTTTTGATCACCAATTTTGACAGAATTTGGTTCCAGTGACCCAGTATGACCATGATTCAACCACTGTTGTATTAATTGTATATTCACTTTGATGCCTATTCCAGACAGGAAGCTTCATATCCTGAACTGCTAATGCAACACACAGCATCTAATGGAAATCATGCCATCACCACACACTTGTCAGCTTGCAAAACTTCATGTTTCAAGGCCTAATTGCAAAACCAGTCTGTTCTCTCACACTCTCTCAATCTTACAGCATCTCTACAGTGCCTACTTTTAGATATTAGGATGTTTAGATATTAGATAGTTTAATTACTACAATCATTATATTATTTTATTATACCATTATATGTCACATATTATATTACGTATTATATCATATCGTATAATATATCATATCATATATATCAAATATAATATAATATAATATAAAAAATATAATATAATCATATAATCATATCATATTATATCATATTATATTATACACTATATGACATATTAATACAGAGTATATTATTATTATTATACTATTAGATAATTTAGATATTAGGTTAATAAGATTTTTTAGACACTAGACATTAGGATATTTAGATACTAGAATATTAGGATTTAGATACTATGACCACAGGAGCACATAAGCTCTGGCATTCTGGGTAAGAAGTTTTCAATGAATGAGCAAAATCAGAGGCTGTTTAAGAAGACTTCAGCAATGCAGTACAGAAAGACAGGCTGAGAAAAGTAACCAATTTACCTGAAGTATTAACAGCATCTGTATAATAGATGGTGGAACTCTGGCTCTGGAACGGGATAATGCATCTTCCAATTTTATATTGAGGGTAATTATATTCCTAAAATGCAGAAGAGCCAATTGCCGAACCGAGGGCTCCTTCCCCTTGGAAACACAAAGAAAGCAAGACAGATTATGAGCAGTGTGAAAATGAGTTTCAAAATCCTCTGTTCAAATTCCTCCCTCCACTCCTGAGGGATTACAGGAATGGTAAACCTAATGAAACACAAAGGAAACAGAACAAAGGACAGAGAGCAGCCCCTAAGTCCACAGAGTAAATCTGATTTGGCAGTAATGAACCCCACAGATGGTGACTGTGTCTGACTGTGTGTGGAGAGGATGAAGGGCTGGGGTGGGATGAGAGCTGGATGACATATGAGTGTTTTGTATTTTAACAGTACATCACAAATTAAATTATCATAAATTAAAAAAAAAAAGGCAGGCCAGCAGATCGGTTGAATTTCCATTATTGTGTAAGATTTTGAGTACTCCCTGTTTACTGTCTTCAAATTTGGCAGGAATGCTGACTCAGCCCACCTATGGATCCTCCCCTCTATACAGTTTGAAGAGGCTTCACTTAAGGCAGGAGCAGAGCTGAAGTTTCATATTTCATTTTCAAAGCCATTTATTTTCAGTTCAACAATAACTTCTTGTTGGAACCCTGAAAACTCCCAGCTGAAGAACACAACTCCAGCTCTGTCTGCAGAGATTAACTTAGAGCTGTGAAGTTGTTTCTCTTTCTGGCATTAGGAGTTTTTCCTTGGCTATACCTGGCTGTACACATGCAAGGTTTGGTATTCAACTGGTGTTGACTTAAGTCTGGAATCAAGAAGCCTGACCCAACCCTACCCATTCCTTTTCACTTTCTAAATTATTTAAACTGAAGTAAAGAAGGCCCCAAATCTGCTTCAGTTGCTAATTAATAGAATTTACAAGGAGCTAATTAACAGAATTTACATAAGCACCAACTGGGTTTTTGGAAGAAACTTCAGAACATGAGCAACTAAATCTCTTTGAATTTACATGGGACTTAGGACTCTTAAACCCTCAAAGTTCCTTTGGAAATTCAAGTAATTGTTTCCATCTGATAGGGGATAAAACTTGTGTTACCAAAATATTTTCGAAGGCCTCAGAAACACAACAGAGAATAGGGATGTTTGGTGCAATTTTCAAAAACAACTCAATGAGTTCTAATTTAGTCAAGTGCTTCATAAAACAAGGTTTAGAGCCTACCTATATCTCTAAGTGTCCAAATATCTTGGATTTAAATTACAGGGCACTTAGAAAAATCTCCCACTGTGTTCCAGTATGTTTTTAATAACATCTTATTTCTCTTGTTTTAGAGTTTCTACTGGTGACATAAGTCATTGGGAGAAGCAGCCCTATTATGTTTTCTGAGCTCTTCCCTTTCAGAATAAAATTCAATATGAAATAGCAGCATGTCCTCTGAATTCAGACTTCATACCTGTAATTGTCTGAAGATGCAAATGGTAGTATCATTAACATTTGGGCAATCATTTTAGGCATAAAGTCCACTTGAAAAAGTGGGAGAAGGTTTCTGAAGTTTCCCAAAAATATATTCAGCCACCAAGTTCCCACTAAAATCTGTAGGCATCTATAAGCAACTGCAAAGATCATTTGCACCTGTCTGGTACAGATTTCCTTGAGACTCCAGTGATAAACAATACTCTCTGGCTATCGCTACATTAGAAGATCAAGTATCTATTGTGTATCTGAAATTAAAATTACTGGAGTCAGAATCTGTGCTCATCTAAACTGGTCAAACTCCATTGACTTTTGCTGTCCACTTACCATAGCATAGAACTTGATCTCAATTTGGTCTGTTCAAAAGCAGAGATACTTCAAAGACAAAATTCACATTGCAGAGAAGGAAATGCATATATTTAGGTCAACACAACTGCACTTATTTCACTGTGCAACACTTCAGTTTATCATTCATAACTTTTTATGACTTTTAGTGTGATTGGCAGATGGACTAACCTGCCCTCCCTGCACTCCACTTTTGTTTTCAAAGTTCCCCTTCATCTTTTCTGCCCAAGTACTTCAAACCATTTGTGTAAGTAACTTATTTGCATGACATGAATAAACAGAACAGCTGCACTGGGAGGTTGGTCCAAGGAGAGAGAATTAAGGATTGCATCAATCTGCTGATGAACCTGTAAAGTTGCTTTTTCCAGTTTTTCAAGATTCTATGATAATAGACTAATTTTTTCACCTGCACAGGATAGAAAATAGCCTGCAGCATGGGCAGGACATCACTGAAGAAAAAATCCCAGGTTTCAGCTAAGGTATCCAGTAGTTTCTGCCCTGCAAAAACACAGAACAAACCAGTGAAGAATTTTGGTTGTAATCAGCAAGCTGCAAAAAGTAAAACATGCAGGAAACAATGTGAATCTGCTCCTGTATGCTAAGATGAATCATGTAGCAGCTCCTATTAACAGTATGGAATTAGTTTTCCATACTGGTGCATCAAATCCTTCCATATTTGTGTCTTTTCAGGTGACTCATCTCATGGTCTTAATAAACTCAGAGAGTCTGAGGTTACTTAGGAAAACCCTGTGAAAAATGGAGAGTAATAGCCCAGGTTACATCCTCCTCTTGCAGTAATACTTGCTGGACAGGACAGGAGGAGAGCAGGGGGAGGACACATCAGGTTAAATGTGGAAGCATTCCTGCAGAGGAATTTACCCCACTGTGCTCCCTCCTGCCTTTCAAGCTGCAGGGCAGCAGAGCAAACCACACTCTGTGGAGATGCTCTGTAAAGCATCCCCTCAAACTGATCCCTTGTAGTTTTTCCACTGTTCCCTTTCCCACTTACACAGAAAAACTCACCCAAGATCTACGGAAAAGAAAAATAGTGTTAAGACTCTAATTTTTACTCTAACTTTCAAGCAATGCAGTTAGAATTTGCTATGGGGTGAGTCCCCTGTGGTCCTCACAACAAGGCCACCTCCACATCCATTCCTTCCCCAGCTGCAGCCACCTGGAATCTTCCCCAGTGGAATCTGGAGAATCTCTGGCCAGGCTGTACAACCAAGGTGGACACTGAGCTCCTCACAGAACATTTTACACAACACAGAAGCAAATGCAGGAGCCAAGATCCACAGAGGAAATCTGGTCCAATAGGTGGGTTCTGGCTTCAGATCCCTGTTCCCCAAAATGGCCCATGTGACCTTGGACAAGCTCTTTACCATCCCTATGCCCCCAACCTAACTGTGAGAGGACAGCAATGCCCCTGCACCTCCACCAGCAAGTGTTAGAGAGATAAAGACATCAGAGATTCTGAAGTATTCAGACAAGACAATATGACTTACCAGGAAGCAAAGTCAGTAGCAATCAATCAATATTACTATTGGTGTCAGGACGTGATACTGTTCTTAATTTTTGTATTAGAGCATTACTTTGAGCCTCAGCCAGGGAGTATTTTGCCCAGAATTACACATGTATCACAAAGCAATTCTGCATGAAAGCATCAACACTGCTAACTGCACTCAAAGTTAGCCAGCTGCCAGTCTCTACTGTTAGATACTTGATCCCCCTGCCTTTTTAAGCACATGATGAACAGCATTAGCTCTGGTGAATCTGAAACTCCTGAATCATTTCCAGGTTGATGGCTTTTAGTGCTTTCAGTGACAGATGTGGATCAACGTGCTATACTGCAGCTGCTGGCTTGTGGAAGACACCAAGGTCTTATTTTCAGCACCACCAGACAGGAGCTCTCTCTGTCCTGCACACTCATGTGCAAGACTGTGAAGGGGGTGTTCTCTGTTTCCATTTTAAAAACTTAAAAAAAAAAATCTGGTTTTCATTCTAATGAAATACATTTCAGTTCTGATGAAATACAGCAAGTGTTTCCAAGTCCAAAAATTTCTAGCAGCTGTGGCAGTAGTAGCAGTAATAATAATAATAATAATAATAATAATAATAATAATAATAATAATAATAATAATAATAATAATTATTATTATTATTATTATTATTATTATTATTATTATTATTATTATTACAGCAGTAGTATGAATAGTAATAGTAGTAATAAACATGTGCTGGTTTTGGCTGGGATAAGTTTAATTTTCTTCCCAGCAGCTGGTAGTGGCTGGAACAGTGCTGATAACACAGGGATGTTTTAGTTACTGCTGAGCAGGGCATGCACAGAGCCAAGGTCTTTTCTGCTCCTCTCCCACCTCACCAGTGATGGAGCTGGGAGGGGACATGGCTGGGACAGCTTTTCCCAGCTGGCCACAGGGACACCCCAGACCATGTGGTGTCATGGTCAGCATCACAGAGCTGGGGGGAGATGGAGGAAGGCTGGACATTTGGAGTGACTGCATTTGTCTTCTCAAGTCACCGTGGTGTGTCATGGAGCCCAACTTTCCTGGGATGGCTGAACACCTGCCTGCCCATGGAAAGTGGGGAATAAATGCTGTTTTGCTTTGCTTGTGTGCACAGTTTTTGCTTTACCTATTAAACTGTCACTATTTCAACACACCAGTTTGCCTGACCTCATTTACGTCAGCACGACTCCAGAATTAACTCTTAAAACAAGCTACAGCATTATTTTGGACTTAGGTACTTAAACAAACTGGGATCTTTGTGCTTAGTTTTTTGCTTATTACAGATCTTAGCCTATTTTCAGTTTCCCTGAGCAGGATATAACTGAAGGAGCAGGAAGTGTCCTTGCTGGAGGCAATCCTTCCCTGCCTCCCTCAATGCTGCTCCAGGCAATCACCTCCCCTTCAGGAAGGTTAATGAGAGCACCAAGGCAGGGCCCAACAACAGCCTGTAGGAATGGATTGGGACATGCTAATCCATAGTCCCAGGAAGATAATGGAAAGCATGCCAGTGCCTCCAGAGTGCATTTGCTAAAACCCCTGTGACATATATAGTCATGATAAAACCCAAGTTACCTTCATAAAACCGGATCTTGTCCCTTAGGATCACCATGCCTTTTGTGAGCAGCTGATTCTGTAAATAAAATATAGACTACATTTAGTAATTTCTGTACTTCCCTTCAGCCACCATATTTCACATTTTGTTCATTCTTAACTTTAGACAGTGAAGGGGGTCTTTTTTTTAAAAATTCATCATCAAAGGGCTCTTGCTGTGTCCATCTTATTTAAATGACTTGGGACACTTGTGAAATGATGCTATAATCACCTGCTGTTTTTAGGACAAAGGATGTATTTTGTGCAGTACAAAGTGCTTCCCAAACTTCAAATGACTGACCTACAAAACATGTACTTAGAGAAGCAGAAAGAATATTGCTTCAACAGACAGTGGTACTTACTCCTGAAAGTCCTTCCTAATAACTCCACTGCAATGAATTTCACTGGTATACTCAAGGACTTCAATTTTAAGCTAAAAAACAATGTCTGAAACAATGTCTGAAACCTCAAGAAAGACAGCAGTGACCTACAGAAACACAGTGACAGGTTGGGCTTTCACTATCTAACTATATGTATGTATATAAAATCCAAATCTCATTAATCTGTTAATTTCAAAAACACAGAGAAGTCAGTGGACATCTCTGAATGGTTTCAAGGGTCTCCAGGTCATCATTTAGAGTGGGTAAAATAATTTTTCTCAGAAGCATAAAACAGAATTGGATTTAAATACAGAAAACACAGGCCTACCTGCAGATACTCAGTGAAAAATGATCCCAGTTCTGTTTTCAGTAATTGCCTGTATTAAAAAGAGCAAGAAAAGAATCAGTGTAATCAGCAAATCACATTAGCTATGCACTGCATGAATGAGGGGAAGTCACTAACAGCAAATTACTTTAGTATGAGCACAGAGACTGTCATTAATGACAAACTACAAAGAGAGCAAACAAGGTCAACAATACTGACACCAACCAGCATTTTTGTATGATGAAAAACATTTGCTGTCATTTCAGAAGCCTCAATTGCCCATACAAAAGGAAGATAAGATTTGATGGAAAGAGGATGCTTTCCATCCTACATCCACTCAGGAGACTCAAGATAGCTGAAGTTTCATATGGTTTCAATGAAAAGGCAGGTAGGAATTTAACAGTTTAGCTCTGTCTTCCATGATTGCTCTCCACTAAAACCCACAAAGCAACCTCAGAGAGCAATTGGAACTCCCACGCAAAACAAAACCCCATAAACTCTCAAATTCAGAAACTGAATTCAACTCGGTCCATAAGCCTGTTTGTATCCAGGTAAAATTTGCCACAGGGCTAAAAAGCTGTGTTATTTAAATCTCACCCACTGGATGCTAGATAATACCTGTCTTGTCAGGTCAGACCTTATAGAAACATAGAAACCCAGTTTTCTGAACAAATCTCTTTTGAAAACCTGTCTGTGTGACCATGCCAGGTCCCAGGAAGAAGTGATGTCAAATGTGACTTAAGATCTAAACACCCACTTCAATCAGGGTAATTATGTGAATTATATATTCAACAGCATGTCATCTATCCCTTTGTGTTATATCTTTAACTGACAACTGATTAATCAAATTATTTAACTAGTAAACAAAGAGACATCAAACCAAATCCAGCACGTCCCTATATTCCATGACAGTCTACAGGACTTGATTCTGATGTTTTTACAACACATGCTTCAGCACAGCCTCTAGAGATCTCCTGAAAGTTCAGGGCAGAGAGAAGCATGTCAGTCTTGAGGAGGCTGAAATATGGTTTGTTTATCCTTAAGCACATGTCCATACTGATCTCACAGCTCTGGAAGGTCTAGGCAGAAGTTAAATAAAAACAAAACAGAAGGAAGGGCATTTTCAGATGCTCCTTAGCATCAAAGTCCTTTTCAGCTAGAAACTTGACTGATCTGGACAAATAATTTATTGACAAAAGCTCTGAAAGCCAGCTGAGGCATTATCCATAGGTCTCCTGTTGTCAGGAAGAGCTGCTGGATCTCCAACCCCCTCAGCACGTGCCTGCAATGGGGGGGAGAGGACAGTTCTGGCAGTGCCCTGAGACTCTGCTCTCAACATAATACTGACAAGCCCCTGGCAGGGGTTAAAACCCACCTCACTCAAAGGCTGCTCAAGTTCCAGTGCCTTAAGAGAAGTCAGGGAGAACAAGGTTGTGACAGCCAAATTGTAGTGTGTTCACTCCCAGTGGAGATTTAGTGTCCAGTGAGGTGACTTTTTTCTGAATCACAAGTGATGACACCAAAGATTCATCTTACTTTGAACGTGGATAGATAGACCATTTTTAGGTTGAACCAACAAGAAAGTCGCAGATTTGAATTTTCCTATGAGAGTGACAATTTATTCCCATGTATCTCTTTATTTATTCTCATGTATCATTTTGTGCCACTGTTTCAAGAAAATACTGGTACTTTATGCTGACAGATTTTGCTTCATTTTCTATCCTCTCCTCAAGATAGCAGCTCCAGATGGATTCCTCACAGTCTTGAGGAGGTGATGTGCAACTGCCTTCCCCTTTAGTATTTTAGGTTCTACTGATAAGTTCTGGTATTTAGGTCAGGAAATAAAAATGTATGTTCTACCTATCCAATAGCCAGCCTTCTCATAAAAGAAGATTCCACCTCATTTCCACTCTTCAACTGAAATCAAGCAACCAGCCTGTAGGTAACTATAAACACTGGAATGCCCCACATCAGGCAGCTCTATGCCTACATTAACATCTCTGTTTACAGGGCAGAACTGACAGCACAATTCATGCATCTTACTTTTTGAATCCCTAATAATACAGATTCTTCAAGCTACTTAATTAATTTCTAGTGAAACAGTGAAGCCCTCAGGCCAGATCAGAACACTGGTGTTTGATATTCTTTTTATATATTCATTTAAAAGGGATTCACAACAAAACTGGATCCAAGACATTGCTTGCAATTTCTTTTTCATCCTTGCTTCATTTCCTTTAACAAAAATCAGTTAGGCTGTCAGATCCTGGATAATTTCAATTACTGACCAACCTTATCTAGACATGCAGACATCATGATGGAATCCAGGTAAAAATCTGACTAAACCTAAAAGAGATCCCTGACCAGACAGCAGATCTTATTTCAAGTACATCTGATGTTTCAAGCAGGCATTCTGCACTCATAAAGCTTCTCTATCATTGACATCAGGCCTTCACTGCCTGTTTAATGACTTCATAAATTAAGATGATAATATAAATTCCCTTAAAATGTGCTAAAATAGATCCTGACTTGTTTCCCCCCCTGATGCTGTTTCATTGGTTCATTTTAAAATTAACTCTTACAACAGTACTCAGAATGGAAAGTGCAACACTGCATAATAGATGTTAAATAAAGTGAAATGAAGCAAAGGGGTGATTTTACTGGGTTTGAACTCTGGCTGCAGAAGAGGAAATGCCACTAAAATGTGTTTTGTTTGCATCACATCAGTATCCTGAAACTCAGAAAAGAGGAAGCTATAAATACACATTAGCTTTAATGCAGGACATCCAGCTTCCACTGCATTTCCCTTTGCTTCCTTTCCTTCTCTGTTTTAAAAGTGGTCAAAACAAACACTTTGAAGTGACATATATCACATGAAATGAAAAAGGAGAAAAATATTGCAGACGTGGACCAAGAGAAGACTAAACAGTACAATATATCCATGGAGATTTTTATTACTAGACTTTCGACTCAATCTCCTAATAAATCACCCAGGAAGGGCCCAGAAGAAGGAGTGCAGAGGCCACATACTGGTGATATTCCCAATTGCTGGGACTTTACTGTGCTTCTTCAGCTTCAGCAGAGGAATTCAGGAGACTCAACTCCCACACTGGTTTTATTGCAGTGGGGATTCTGAGGGCTGTGCACATAATTCTGTATTTAAGGCCACTTTCTAATGCCACAGGAATGCCAGAATGGTGTCAAAAGGCATTGGTGTAAACAAGTGGCAGCTCTTATGAGCCAATCCTAAAAGAAAAGTAAATGGTACTGTACAGATTTGTAGTCACTGATGTTTCCTTAAATACTCAGGGTTCAAAACCTTGAGATGTGTGTTCAGAAGAAGTTTTATGTATTTGTTTGCCTCTATGTGACACATGGTAGTAGAATATATGTGACGCTCCCAAGTCAAAACAATGGTGTGCAAATATTGTTCAAATATTTACACTTGATCTGTGAGTCAACTTGGATATTCATGGGTTTATGATGAAAAATATTCCAGAATCTACTCTAATTAAAGTGGTAAAGTAAAATAACTTCTTTTACTGTCCTGTAACTATTCAAAAATGCAACTAACTAATATTAATAATTTACCTGAATTTCACTCTTGAATTCTGCCCAGTGGAAATAATGGATTTGCTTCTCATTTTTTACTTGTGAGAAAATGCATCTAAAACAATTGTAAGGCAAGTATACACTTGTTCCACTTTTGTGGTCATGTTTACGTATCAGGTATTTCTGCACTCAATAATAACATTAACCCAAAGAAAGTTGTTTTGAAATAACTAATAAAAGCAGTAAGACAGGTATTTTTGGCACATGTCAAACCAGTAAATTCATCATCAGCTCAGGTATGAGGCACCAGGCATTCTCCCTGAAGTGAGATATCAGCAAAGCAGAATTATCCCTACCCAAACAAAAAGAAATGGGCCTAGCAAGTGGCAGCAAAGCCCTTCATAAAACAGGAAAAAAAGAAATCAGTGTATTTCTAGCCAGCTTGCCTGTTCATCCACATGAGATGCTGCAATAAATTCAACTCAGCCATGTTACCAAGCATCATCGTGGGGCAGGGTTTACAGCCAAGTAAATGAAAGCAAAATTTGGGCACATTACCAGCTATTTATTTGTTCCTACCAGATCATATTTGTCTGACACATCAGCAGAAAATTTCTCCTCTCCTGTCCCTCACCAGCAGATGAGCATATTAAGGGAAATGCACTGGGCCAAGAAATCTCAGTCCAGAAGTGCCATTTTTTGTCACTCAGATAATGCTGAAGAATCCTAATGACACTTACAATAATAATGATTAACCATTATTCCAGTAAGTAACTCAACATGATTGATGGATCATGCAAACTGACAGACATCCTAGAAAAGCTATTTTTTGTATGCCATTTTCTCACCAGAAAAGTAAGAAATAACTGAAGAGTAAGTTTATTTTCCTTTCAAAAAGAGCAAACACAGGCCAAATATCACCTGGCTGGACTTTCCTGAAAATATTTTCACAATTAAAGGAACCAGACTTGGCCAACTATCTCAGACTGAGAATCAGACCAGGACAGATAAACCCAGAATATCCAGATATTCTGGGGAACATACTGGAGAGTCAGAATCCAGTGTCCAGATACAGCAGCAATAAGCAGTAAGGGAAAGGGAATAACTAAGGATTATATCTGAAGACAGCTAGGGAATGTAATAAGCTGTCTTTTGTAAGTGCAGATTATTTTCCACCATTTATTTTATAAAGCATTGGACAGATTTCTATAAGGGAATCCACTACCCTGCCCTTGCCAGTGAGAGGGTTTGGTAAGTAGTAACAAGTGCTGAAAAAGTAGTAAAATGTGAAGTGCTGTAAATCCAGATATCAGCTTGTATCTTGGTAAATTTTCTTTTCAACTATCACCTAAATAACTCAAATGGTAGGATTTTCATTTTCTTTTAAAGGGAAGGAAGTTCCCACTATACATCTCACTGGCTGACAGTCTGTTGCAGACAGTACCATCAGAATATGGGAAACAAGATGGAATCACAAACAGTGTTTAAACTCAGGCCATGGTGTTTAACAGGACAGCTTTGTCCCTTCACACACATTCATGCTGTGTGGAAGGAGCAGTAGATCTAAGGGAGCACCAGGCAGGACACCTTTCCTTGCCATGTTTCACTGAGTGCTTGGAGGCTTCACCTCCCCTATGGATGTGAAGGAAGCACCTGAGAGTGGCACCTCTGGAAATGTCATTATCACTGCTGTGCAACAGGGCTGCATCACTAGAGGGGCCCAGGCTTCCCCTTCCTTAGTTTTAAACCAGCACTTCAAGAGAGACTCTGAAATAAACCTGACTTCCTCCTGCAGAAGGAGGGATCAGATCTGGCCCACAGTGAGATGCTGACACACACCAGCAGCAGCGATTCCTGAGGTAAAATGGACTGTGCTGGTCAAAGCTGCCACTGGGAGAAAAACGTCAATGCTCTGTAGAAGCTGTAAAGGGTGAGGGCTGGCAAACAGCACGGAGCATCTGGCTGAGTGTCTCTTACCTGACTCCTTCATTGAGGTTGTAAAGTTCATGGTCTGGGAGACCCTTGCGCTGGAATACGGCTATCACTCCATTGTGGATGCTGAAAGAGGACAGAATGAGTCATTAGCACCCAATAAGATTCCAGAAGGGCATCACCTCCACAAGTATCCCAGCATTTCTGTCTAGACACTTCAGGACCTTTTACAAGTCACAGATGACTTCCAGTACTCCACCCATCCCAGATGCCTAAAAGGAAATTACTGCCTAGAAAATAGATAACATCTTTGAAAATCAGTTGTTTTTGATTTGGTCCAACACAGTGACTTCAACAGCACTACATGTGAAATCAGTAATTTCAAAAACTTAGGCCAATATTTTAAGCACTTCAAGTACGTCAACTACAACTTTTAATACATTTACACACTATATTTGAAGTACTTGAGAGTACAGTTTTTATCTCTATGGCTCACTGCAGAGGCAATTAACAGCTTCCATTGCCCTGGAGTCTGTGCAAGGCAGCAGCAATCAGCTTTAGAGCTCTGGAAAGCAGGACAAGGACCAGATCTGCCTGTCTTGGAGGTACAAGTGTGTGGGGTTGCAATGTCTTGTGAAGAAGAGCTAAAGGTGGTCACAAGGTCTCCAGGGGGAGGAAGCTTGATTGCTACTGGTGGAAGAGCTTATCATAGAACCACAGATATCCTGGGTTGGAAAGGACCTAAAGATCATCCCATCTCACCCCCTGCCATGGGCAGGGATACCTTCCATTAGAGCAGACTGCTCCAAGACCCATCCAACCCGGCTTTAAATGCTTCCAGAAATGGGGCAGCCACAGCTTCTCTGGGCCAGGGCCTCACCATCCTCACAGGCAGGAATTCCTTCCTAATATCCAATCTAAACTTACTCTCTGTCAATTTGAAGCCACTCCCCCTTGTCCTGTCACCACATGTCCTTGTAAAAAGTCTCTCTCCTTTTTTATTGTAGGCTCCCCTGGAAGCCTTGATCAGCTCTGGCCTGATCTAGGGCCAGATCCAGTTGCACAGGGCTGTCAAGGAGATGTTACTGCAGGAGCTATGCCTGGAAGAAGCAGAGAGTGCCTTGGGAATGCCAGTGTCCATGTTAAACTTTCCCAGGCCCATGATAAGACAGCTCCTTTCAATGCCAGCTGTGAGCAGAGGACTGGTTGGAAGGTAAACTCAACACTGTTCACTGAGAGATTCAAAATGCAGGCTATTTTGAAAAAGAGATGCACTATCAGAAAAGCTCAACCACCTTCATCTAAGGAAAAAGGAAACTAAAAGTGGCAGGTGAAAGGTCTGACCCGCTATGGAGAAATACAGATGGAGACAGATATAAAAACCATGATCTTCTTCTCTCTTTTGCTCTTTTGAAGGAGTTTCCAAGGCCTTACATACAACTGCTGCCACAGCAGTCCCTCTTCCCCCCTACACCCACAGCACAGACAGACATTCATGATCTAACCCAGATTATTTTGGCTGGCTCATACAGACACACTCAGTTTATGATTATTTGAAAATCAGCAGATAAATCTCTCTGGCATACAGCAAAGTGACTTGGGTATTTTAATATTATGAGTAATATGGGAAATAAGATTAATGTAGTGAATAAAACAAGCAGTCTTTACATGCTCTTCTGGTTCAGAAATGAACTTTGCAATGTTCCCTGCCAGACTTCTGTGGGCAAGAATGACTAAACATCTCTCCTAAAAGGCAATATGCTCTCTCTCTCTGGCACCCCTTTTTAAATGAGGGAGAAGTCTTCTTTCTTCACCTTAACAGGTCCATTATTATTCCTCAAAGAAATAAGAGAGAACAAGCTTTTTAAACCAGAATTAAAGGGGACAGGTTGTGAGCATATAACTTATTACCTGTATAGTAGAACAGCATCTACGTAAAACATCCTAGCAGTGAAGTTTTAATCTGTCTGGCATCTCCCTTGTAGTGAGGGACAATATCCTTGTCTGGAAAACAGGTTTTGACCTCATTAAGTTGACCACCTGCCTTTCCTTCCCATCACAGACAGCAGTGCCTGTATGGAGGGCGCAGGATATGCCCCTGCCTGCCGGTTATGTGGGAACAGCACTGGAACTGGCCCCCCAACCTTGCTTAAGAGTAGACACAGAGGAATGTCTGGTCTCAGCTGGTGTCAGGATAATGAAAAGTTTGCTTAAATCTTCTTAGTTACCTCAAGCTAATGAAAAAGACAAATCCAGGCCTTGCTCAACTCAATGGGCTTCTATAATAAGTGAGTGTTCAAAAAGATTTGGTCAGAATGGTTCAACCCTTTGGTGTAAAGAAAATCTGAGCTGTTGCTATACATGGAAGTCCTGCAAGATGCTTGAGGTGGGTGGATCACTTTGCCTGTGTCTGCAACCAGCTTTCATTGAGGCTTAAGTCAGTAATGCACATAATTAAACTTATATTGCAATAGTTAACCTGAACTAAAAATGCCTTGTAAACTCCCTTCTGGAACTCTTTTACAACATGCAAGTTAATAATGGGTGCACTCATGCACTCATATTACTGTGAACATCTTCCCTGTAGTTGCTTTGTGTTTAAGTGTGTGCACAGGAACTCAGTACTGCAGAAAATAAAAAAGAGTCCAATAGAGCCCAAAAAACTACAGAGCAGGCTCACTGGAGGAGGGGAAATCAGGATGTGAAAACTCAAGAGACCAGGTTTTTTTGGGGGGCTGCCTTTAGAATGACAACAAAATGTCATATGGCTCCAGCAATGTATTGTACTTATCTATCTCACAGTAGCTACATTGCCAAAAAAACCTACCTACAACCAAGGCAGCACTCACAGCCACAAAAATCAACTCAGCAGCCTAAGAAACTTTCTCTTTCAAAAGACAACTCATTCCACATTTGACTGAACCTCCAGAGGAGGAAATGGCTCCAGCTGACCAAAACGTGGGGAATGGCAGCTCCAGCACACACCTTCCCCACCATTAGCTTTACCATGAAGGGATCTGGAAGGTGTAAATCCCTGGAGCACAGAGCTGGATGCTTGCTGATGGCACTCCCAACCAACCCAACAGGAGAAGGGTCAAGGTGGACAGGGTGGGGTGGATTATTCTGATTATTGCATAGTATCAATCTATTACAGGCTACTGCCTACAGAGCTCAATACCACCAAAACATACATTTCTCCTGAGTTGCTTTTTGTCCATCCAGACCCCACTGGGGTGGGAGCCTCGCCCACTCCAATACCACTCATGTTCTTTTACTGACATCTGGAAGCCAAGAAGGAAAAACTATTGTGATCAAAACAGTTTTCTGCCAGGTCAGAATCCGTTTGGCCACAGATATGAGGAACAACTCCAAAGCTGGGCTTGCAAGTCTTTTAGGTTTTAAGTCCTGATCTTCCGTGTGTTTCAACCGTGGCCCTCCCAGCTCAATATTTCCTGGCAAAGCAGCAGGACTGGCCAACACTGATATCCCATAAACATCACACAGATAATTTTAGTTCTCTAAAGCAGTCACTGCCTTTGTGTGCAAACAGCATAGGTGAAAATGTCACAGTGGTTTTTATGCAGTGTTTGCAAATTCTTCCCTTCCCAGAGCTCCAGGTGAAGTCCAGAAGAAAAAACAATGCTGTGTGAATAATCACACCCTCTGACTACCAGGCAGCTAAAGACAACATTTTCACTTTTCAAAGGGACTAAATTAGTTAGGGCAAATTTCCTCTGCACAGTTACATGAACAGCTAATTAACAATAATTAACCTGATATACTTGCATCAAAATCGTCTTGAAGACACCCTTGCTCCAGAGTAAAACATCATTTTTCTGAATTAGCTTAATCCAACTGGGAAGAGCCCATTTTCAGCACAGCTTCAGTCCAGCTGCAACTCCTCCAGCTTTCCATGAGGCCTTGACCCTTCCAAAACAAGCTTGCAGATGCTAGTTCACTTATGTTCCAGGAATTTCTACCCAAAGTAAGGCAACCTGCAAAGAGGGATAGGCTGCAATTAAGCACTTGGTCATACAAGTGAAAATAAGCTGGTCTGGAAAACTCCCTCTTCAAAGAGTTAGGGAGGCATTAGTTGACTCACTTCATCAACTCTAATCACTGCTCTTACAAACCAAGAAACTGAGACAGACAGGTGAGGGGACTTCCAGGAGGTGTTACTAAGAGTTAATAGCATATAGTAATAAGGGTTAATAGTATTATAGTAATAATATAGTCTATGGACTATAGGATAAAGAAGACTGGTTCCCTGCATTCAAGGAGGTATAAATTATTCTGGAGGGCTACAGGGAGCAGCAATTCCCTACCACCACCACCTTCTGTTACTGTAGTCATGGCTGGAAAATGCCCCATGGAGAGCAGTGGTGGCTGTGCCAGTGGGAAGTCTCCTTCACCAGCCCTGTGCTCCCTCCCACCCCACAGTGATTTTCTGTCTGCCCCCCATGCACACAGAGCACCAAACACCCCACAGAGGGCTTCAAATAAAGGGTCAGGAAAATAAGGGTGATCCTCAGACAGGCAGAAATATTTTAAAATATTTCTAAATAAAAACTGAATGACAGAAGAAAGAAAAAAATATGCTGGTCTAGAATATTTTCTCCACTGGAAAAGCCTTCCTGTGATCTGAAAAAGCATTCATCTTAAATTAGGAGATGAAATACGGTTTTCATGGCTGTAAAATTTATTTTACAGCAAGCTGTTGTGCTTATTACAACCCTGTAAAAAATTAGCCCAGGCAATAAAATGATTTGGAATGTCTCCTCAGATTTACTGCTGATCTCACTAATGTCACAAGCAACTTACCTGTTTTCTTCACCTTTTCTTTGCTATCTCCTACTCCTTCATGCCTCTGTGAATTTTCCATATTTTCTTACATCAAAGAGGATCTAAGAGCCTTTGACTAGAGGCTTTCCCCGAGCACAACTCAGACAGTATCAGCTCCTGATTAAGCAGTCTGTGCTAGCTCAGTCAGAACGAAAGCCCTGCCATGGATTTTATTTGGCCTGAGTGGGCCCCCTGGTGTGTGAGCTCAGGATTAAGACTCCTGGGTTTCTCAGTCCAATTGGTTTAGTCAGCATTCAGCCCTCATTTTTTGCCTGAAGCAGAAATGGGGGTTGGGGGGGAGGGAACAAGAACTGAAGACAGTGCTAGTGAAAAAATCTGAACTATTTTAATCCAATGCAAATTCTGTGAGCGGTACCGAAGTGTATTGTTCCGCTATGTTGCTGTTGGTTGCTAGTTAACTGCACTGACAGTGTTTTGCTGCACAGATCTGGGGTTCATGGGAAAGCAAGCTCTGAAAAAGCCATGATATAAAGTCTCATTTGCCTAATAGCAGACAGCAGCTTGGCACTGATTTCCCTTTGATGTAACAGCGCTGAGAAGTTTCACTGCATTTTCATTCAGACGTGAAGGGAAGCCATAAGGGAAGAAGTGACCTTCCTTGCTACCACAGTGCTACATTCCCCCAGTAAGCTGAATTAGGCTCCTGCAGGTTGTCCTCCCCCAGTGTCAAAGTGCAGAAAGAATTCTCAGGTATGAACAGTCTGAGCTGAGACTGGTGTGAAGGGGGCAGAGGTGGCAGAGGGGACATTACTGGACCGTGGTGGCCACACACAGAACAAGTGCAGAAGGGCAGCCATGCATACACCCCTCCTCCAAAAATGCCTGCAGTGACAGAGCTGCTGTCCTGCAAAAGACCCCACTAGCAGCACTTCAGCTTTTAAGTCCCTGGCATGGCCAGGGGCAGCATCCTTGCTCTGCCTCAAAGATGTGCCTTTCAGCATGGGATCAGCCAGTTTGTGCAGGGCCAAACTTGAGGTGTGTTGTGCTTCACCTCTCCCCACTTCAGTTCTCATGCACTTAATTCAAAGCTTCTTTGAAAAGCAGATACACACAAGCCACACCCAGGCACAGCTGCTAACATGAGGCAAGAAAACAGCAGACATTTAAATACAGAACTGCCAGGCTTGGTGAGAGGGGAGAGCACTGCTGGTGCATCTTGACTTCCTTGATCAGCAAGCTCTTACGCTTACACAGAATGAAACAACACAAGCAATCATTTCATTTGGAAGGGAAAATATTCCTGTAAACCAAAGTATGCAAAGTGTCCTGCGTTGGGTTGTTTCAATTTTGCAGCAGAAAAAATAAAAGAAATTCCACAGCCCAAGATTTTAAAAACCCAGACCAGATTTCTGGTGAGTCAAACTTCAGATGGCCACAAACATTTGAGTGTCTCCAGGGGAGATGAACACAGATTCCCTCAAGACTAGACCCTGCTATATATGTCAAGATGGGCATGCACTGGTGATAAGCAGAAGCTACAGTGGATAATTTCTTAATCCATCTAATTCAGTATCATTTAAGACCTGACCTTCCCCAGGATAAAGACCCAGTTTTACAGCCTGCAGAGTATCTGAGTTTCTTAAAAGCGACAAGTGATACAAGTCTTTCTGAGCCTGAAAGAAGAATTACCCTCACTCTCTAACACAGAAGAAAGCCTTGCACTAAATAAGAAATAAATGGCTTTCCCTTTGCCCATGCAGTGCAAGTGGCTCATATCTGCAATACCTGCCCCAGCTCCAGGCAGCTGTTAATGCAGGCACACGATGATGCCCACTTACCTTGCACCCACACAACCACACCACTAGTGGTCTCAGGCATTTCAGGGGAGCAAAAAGGACAGCCTGGCAATCCACACACTGGGAAAAGGCAAGCCGGGGGTGGAAAGCATGGTTAGGTCTGAGTAAACGCAAAGCAGTGACAGGAGGACTCACAGACACCTATTCAAGGAGCAGCAATGGGACAGTTGTGCAATTGTTTGGATGAAACGTGCAGGTGTCCAGCTCATTGACTGGCAAGCACTTCTGGCCAGAGCTGTACCTGTCCTGTCCAAATTAAAAGTAACAAACTCTTGCTTCATCTCAACTAGGAAAATCCTGTACTTTGAATATCAGCAGCCCCAAACCTGGAACTCTCTGCCTCCCAGCAAGCTGGGTGCCTGACCTGCTCTCTCTCACATCTGCCTCCACAGCTCCCTCCCCACATGCAAGACCTGGAAAAGCTAACCCCTGCCAACAGAAGCTGTAAGCACAGCATCACAAAAAGGCTCTGGGAACACTATTCTGTCACCCTGATCCCCACCCGGGAGTCTCTTACTCCCTTTTGCTTCCCTTAGGGCTACTCGCCAAATAAAGTCCCAGCTGGCACAACTCAAGATGGCCCAATCTATCTTTGAACTACCATCACCATCCATCCACACATCAGGTACAACTCAGGGCCATACAAATGCTATTTGAGAAGAAACTCAGTCTCTTTTGTGATCAGCACAGTTTCAGAGTTTAGTACACTGTTGGCATTCAGCAACTAATTCATAACACAGACAGGAAACCACAAATCAAGTGGTGAGAAAGACAGAAAGTATGATATTTTATATATTTTATTTTTCTCAGAATTTTAGCAAATGTGTCTGTAGATCACTGGTATTTTTCTTCCTACACTTGCACTACTATTTCATTTTCAAAAATGACCTAAGAATTTAATTCCTAATCATTTAGAGACTTAGATTCATCTTTTAAGATTGTCACCAAAATGGACATTAGGACGCTTTCTGAATAGCTGAGCTAATTGATACATTCACAGCATAATGTTTGCATAGTTTTTCTTGTAAAAGAGCCAAAGAATTAAAATGCATAAACACAATAAAGAAAACAATCAGGGCTTATTTTCCCTGTCCAAAGTGCAGGTGCTTGCATGTGTACATACACACACACACACATCTATTTGTACTAACATGAGCAAACTTAGTAGACTTTGTCATAACTATATCAACTACCAGCAACAGCAATAGATATGCAAATAAAAAGTATGTATTTTAATAGTTGTGCACATGTAATTTTTTTTAAAAAATAACCTAAGCCAAATAAACTTTGAATGAGAATATCTAGACAGACACAAAGATATATTTGTTGCTGGACCCTGTGAAACGAAGCTGTTGTCTGTTACAAAGGCTGGAGGGAAGGCAGGGTCTCTTTGTTACCAGACTTCAGGGAAAGATTAAGAGCAAGGGGAAAAA
>JANPWX010000593.1:3845157-3883595 GCA_024734555.1 Trochalopteron elliotii | reverse complement strand
AAAAAAAGACTTCTCTGAGTGGGAGCTCCAGTGTGTGTGTGTGTACCAGGACAGCCTGTGAGCCTGCCGAGGCCCGCAGCAGCCCGCGGAGCAGCCCCTCCACTGCAGGCGCACGGGGGCACTGCCAGGATCCAGCACCCCGTGTGACCTTACCTGTTCCAGGTAGCGTTGGAGCAGGCCCGGCGCTGCTGGGTCCCCCGCTCATCCAAGGCTGCCTGCTCTCTCTTGCCCAGATCACTGAGGCTGGGCGAACTCATGAACTTCAACCTGCGAAGAGTCCTCATGGTCAAATGTGTGTCTGCGTGTGGCAGCTACAGATACACCATCCTGTTCACACACATACACACGCAGCCGGGGCAGCAGCAGCAGCAGTGCGAGCAGTTTTCCCTCCGTTTTGCTGTTCAAAAAAGAAACTTAAAAAAAAAAGAAGAGAGAACCAGTCTCTACGGAGCACACCTCTGCCAGGCAAGAAAACAAACCTTTAATCAGATCAACTCTGACGTCATCAACTGTGGTTAATAATTTCTCCAGTCCTTTTCAAAAAATAAGTCAAACTTCTGGCTGCTGCTACAGCACATTGAAGGGGCCCCTTGTAACCACAGCTGTCCCAAGTGTGGAGGTTTCCCTTCCCTGTGGCCCCGGGCACCCTGTCCTGGGAATCTCGCTCAGCACAGCGGTGCTCCACCTGTCATGGGACCTGCCTGGCTCCTCCAGCAGCCTGGGGGGGTCTTGCAGCATTTCCCAACCTTTACCCCCCTCTTCCTGCACTCAAAAAATGGAAACGAAACTGGAGGGCAACAGACAGGAAAAAAAAAGAAAAGAAAAAACAAAAACCAACCCCAAGCAGCCAATACTGACGCACTGAGACTTTATTGAGAAGTTTCATAATCGCCTGTGCCCTGCCACGTTACGACACTGAACACTCACACTCTCACTCACACATCCACACCCTCAGAGGCTGCTCTGGCTCAAAGCCTCACACGAAGGATTCACAAGCAACACAACTGCACAATGAAAAGTGATGGTCTGGGGTTTAGCGTTTGGAGGAATTTTTGGTGGGCACACAGCAGAGCCAGATGCTTTGTCTGTCTCTGCCTTTTATTGGTTTTATTTTTAAATTGCGATAACAGCTGCGCTAAGTTTCTACAAAAGACCCAGGTGTCTTATCTTCAAAGGAAAAATCTTTCTTTTTCTGACTGTAGCAGTGGAGCTGAAGGATTTGCTGCTACAAGACTCCACCCCATGCTTAGTTCGCTGTCACTCATTTGCAGTTGTTTCAAATCCAGGAGTGCCTGGCTGATCTTCTGGGATAGTTTGCAACAGACTGAGCCAGAACATAAGAACTGCTCTTCTGCTACTACAGCATTGATCTGCAAATAGTCTGGTAAAAGCCACAAAGGCTCCTTGCAGAGTAACCTCACACTCACTGCAAAGGAGCTGCAATAGAAGAACTTATCCTTTCTTTTTTTTTTTTAATTCCTGTTTTCTACTTACTCTTTTCATCTGTGATAGCCTGTTGTCTAGATCCAGGCTATAATTAGATTTTTTGGTGTACAAATAACATGACAAAGCTTACATTACACAAAAACTCAATTTCTCAGAGAGAGCTCTGCCCTATATGCATCACATACTGACAAGTTTTAGTAAAAAGCCAATTCCTCTCACTGTTCAACCAAAGTCAAATAAGATTACTGCATATAAATATTTACTTCCAAAATTTTTATTTGGTGTCAGTTCCATGGGAACCAATTGCAGAACTACTTAGAGAAATAAGTCTATTTTTACCTTGTGCCAGTTTTAGCCATAGTGGTTTTACCCAGCTGCTTGAATTAACATTGTATTAATTGCCCTTCCCACACCAAAATTCTCAAGTATACAAACGAGCATCACAGTAGATGGAATATAACATTTCAGTTTGGAAGGGTGGAAGGGACCTGCATCTAACCTATGGACAAAGACATTACTATCCCCAGTCTCTTCCAGATGTTTAAATCCTTCAAACAAACAACAATCCATTATGTATTTGGTATCAAAATGAAAACAAATACAAATATATATATATCCATATTCTAAGGGATGAGATGTCTTCTACAGAATACAGATGAGGGAGCAAACACAGCTCCAGCAGAACACTGCTTTATCCAAATAGGATGAAGGGCACTCCATCTCTGGACAATACAGCTGGGGAGAGCAGGGGAACACAACTTGGCCTAAGCTTCTGCTAAGGGCTCAGATAAAATGTTTGTCTGCCCTGTGAAGTGAAACAACTAGTTACATAAACAAGTGGCAATACAATTCCCTCTAATTTTGTTTTCCACCTAGCTCAGTTGCTTTTCTGGTTCTCACTTTCTGTGAATTTGATAGGTTTTGCAAGATGTTATTATACCTGATTAAATCCTTGAATTTTTTTAACTCTTTGATTCTGTCTGTATGGTGAAATATTACACCTGTAGAAGTCATTCTATTTCTATGCCACCCCATCAATCTCAGTAACCAGTACTAGGCTCAGTCAACACATGCACCAAAAACACAGGTGAGCCAGCATTCCAATCTCCTGAACAATTTGTAACAGGAGACAGGCTTTCTCTACACTCCTTTCTCCTTTCTATGATTACACCCAACCAAGTGTTGATTTATAATAAAATAAACAATTTTCAACAAGGGCTACCTCCACCCATAATCACAGAGTAATATTTTATATTTATACCACGCTGTGAGCCCACAGACATGCTTGACTTCATGTCATTCATTAACTCAACTTAAGTAATTCTTGGGCATGAAGGGAGAAGATAAAATCTGCACTTCAGCATTACCAGTGAAGAAGAGAGAGGTGGTGTGACTTGCCCAGGCCACCCCACGAGCAGGTGGCAGAGACACCAGGAGATCCTGGACCTCTGTTTCCCATTCCAGCAGAGGAATGAGTGGATGCTGCAGGGAACAGGCAGCTGGGGATTTCTGGGTGGCCAGAGGGCAATGCAGGAGACAGAACTCCTTGGGAGGGCTTGTGCTGCAGCTGTGCTCCTGCAGCCCCTGGTGAAGAGCTGTCAACCCAGCACTGCTTCCAGAGCAGCTCTGCAGCACTGATTCCTCACCACTGGCCATGGAGAGGGATGAGAGCACTGTCAGACTTCCTGGGAGGAGACCTCCCAAAGGCTCAACAAGGAGCACTACAAGCTTCTTAAATAGAACAACTGCACTCAGCACAATCAGGGAGCTGAGACTGTAAAGTACTGCTAGGTTAATTCACTTAAACCCAGCATGCTGTACACGGTACTAATGCCACTATTCAGCTCACACAAAACCTGCAGCTCAAAGGTTAAGTAGTTTAATCAGAGCCACACAACCACCTCAGTGAGGAAGGCACTGCCAGCCCCAGCTCCTTCTCTTCCCCTCCAACACTTCTCCTTGTAAAAACAGGCCTGTCTCTACTAGAAAGAATTCTTTGATCTGTGGGGCCCACATCCTGTGAGTGACTGCACAGCAAGTCCCAGAGCTGCCAGAGTCGTAGGGGAATTTCTGCTTACCTGGACTTACTTCTATCTCAAGGCATAAAACAATATAGAGGTAGATAAATACAAGCTGGAAGTTGAAGAGGATTTATGCTTTTACTAGAAAACCATGTTACCATACAGATCCAGGACCTTGTATCAAACACTGCTTTTAAAATCACAAGGGTTACTCCACAGTTACCTCCTGATATGTCAGGTATGTCTGCAACATTCTTGCTGGGACCTGTGGTCTTAAGGACTGTACTGCTGTGCCTAGAAAACATCAGGAAAAAGAAAAAAAAAATCCAGGCAGTCCTCCCCAAGCATACACTTGGTTTCAAAAGAATGAGATTTGCTGGGAAACAAAAAAAAAAAAAAAAGAAAGAGCCTTACATTTTATTTACCTAATGTTATATTAATTTTTACAGTTTAATTGTACTGTCTACTTAAAAGTTTCTTTTTGACCATGATGAGAGGGGAAAAAGAAGCAAAAAGTAATGTTCACAATGGGAAACATTAAGAAATTCACAATATATGGAATTCATAATAAAGCTGTGACTGCTTTGGGTCAATGTGTTTTAGACTACACCACTCTTACTGCAATGACAGGTGAGCACTGCAGTGGTATCAGTACCAGCTGGAGGACATAAACAGTAAGAGAATCTGCCATCTCAGCTTTATTTACCATTCACAGCTTTGACATGGAACAAAACTCAATAAATAAAAATTTTAATTGGAAAAGAAAAAAAGCAGCCAACTACTTCACTTTATTTCCCTGTCTCTTTTGGAGATGAGTGCAGAACTTCCTATAGTGATGCTGAGTGGTGTACACTTTGCAACCAAAGAGGGGAATGGTGAAGTGTCTTTGTGGCAGAAACGAGTTAAAAATCTCCCTAGAAAAATGCATTTGAGTTTTTCATAAACTACACCACAAAACTTAAGGCATGCCTTGACACATGCCAAAGCTCAGGAATTAGTCTTCTGACAGAACAGCACAGCCTTCTTAAAGGCACAGCACATCCTGCCATGCCAGCGAGGCAGAAAGGAAGGGGATACAACCATCAGGAAAAAATAAAAAGAGCCAGGAGGAAATGAAGTTGTAAACCTTATGACTCATCAGTTCCTTTGCTACATAAAGCGCCTTTATCATCAGAAAACAAAGAATGAAGAGAGTAAAGAAAGTATGAAACCAGACAGGGTCTATTATTTACATCCTTCCTCCTCCGTCCCACTGACTCTGCAACCTCTGGAGATAAAGGCATTCTCAAGGACACCTTTTTGTTTATTGAGGTTAGTCCTAGGACAGCCTCGGTTTTGCTAATCCTTTATCTTATTTCTGCCCTCATCACAGCCAGGCACTGATTTGTAAGGGAGGACTTGGCCTTACTTAGACATCTTCTCAACCTTTGGAACACCTCCTGTACTTCTGCATCCTGCGACCAACCATGCCCCCGTGAGCACAGCTGCCTCCCTTTGGACAGAGTTGGCCTTTCTGCCCCTTTACCTCTATGTGGGATTCACATATGGCATTTGTCTTTCAGGTTGTGACAAAGAACTGCTCGGGACAGTATCTCCTTCCTAAGCAATCACAAGGTGACACTCCAGAAGAGCCTTTGACTAGGGCTGGAAAGGGATGCTCTGCCCTGCTGCTACTTCTTGCAGTTAATAGTCCATCCTGCAAAGCTTCACACCTCACCTTCAGGCAACCCAGGGCTGCTGCAGCTCCACTGCCTGCCTCAGACACACTGGCTTCCACCAAACATGGCTATCCATGCCATGGCAAACTGCAGACAATCAGGGCCCATTTCCTGGACCTTCCCTTCCAGAAGTTTTTCAGTGTGAGGCTGAGCATGAGTGTGCCCAGGAGAATTTCTCAGCAGAGAGGCCTGCATCTGAGCAAAGAACCATCCAGACTGCAGCCACCATCCAATTCTAGTACTTTTTCACAGTCTGCTGATGGATGATATTTATTACCTGTACACTGAGCTCCTCAGCCTCCCCACCTTGCTCCCTTCCTGCTTCTCCTTCATCCTTTGCTTTTGTACTCCCTCCTCGTTTTTTGTCTTTCTTGGCTAGCTAATTCTTCCTCGGGCAGTTTTTAAATATAAAGGGAAAGTAAAACAGTTAGTTGGTACTAAGCAGTATTTGCTCTCAGGGAATCAAGGCTTCAGTTTGCCTGTTTGGACTTTGAGCTCTTCTTTACCCTTTTCCCTTGGGGATTCACTCTGTTCTTCAGCCAGCAAAACAGGGCCCTGAGCTCAGACACACAACCCAGTCCTCAGCATAATCTAACACAGGTTGTGAGTTGAGCAATACCTGCTGAAGGCATCCATGAAATCCCATCCCCTTTGTCAGCAGTTTTTGGTTTTACAGAGCATAGCAATACAAGCAGTTCTTAAAACACAGTAGACAGAGAAACCTTTTTTGTCTTGTTTTTCAGGAAAAAGGCACTAGGAGAGAATTAGGACAGGAATAGGCCTGTTAGACCTCCATCCAAAATATCAAGCTTTCCATGATAGATCAATTCTCCTGGCTTGTAGTATTGCTCCTAGTTAGCTCTGTAAAGGTTCTGGGAATTAAAGACAGTGTAGTGATCCAGAAAAATGCAATGGCTCTGCTGGAGGAAGTGAGGACCAATGCCCTGGATTATATGACCTCTGTCATTACCACCTTCCACTCACATGCCCTCAGGAAAGAAAATGGGGTTCTGAGTGCCAAGTGCACCTGTTTCAGATATTACTGTTGCCCACTCAGTGAATTAACAACCCATTGTGACCAGTGTGTACTCCAAGACAAGCTCAAAATTTTGTTCCTAAATGGAAGTCAGATCTTAAATTTTGATTTAGAAAGTAAGGTCTCAAGAGTTCTGATCAATAAGTAAATCGAACATTAAAAATACTCTTTGCTCTTATTACAAGATCATGAGATAGTGGAAAATTAATCTCACAAAGTATTTGAGCTCATAATACACGTGATTTTTTGCCTTCCTGAGCTCTATGTGAATTCTTTCCTAAACTGCCTCTCTTGCATAATTTTAATTGGCTCCCAGAACACCGTGACCTTGATGCAGCAGCCACAGTATCTCAGTGCTGTCTTCTATAGTTATATATGGTACCTCGCCTTCCAAATCTGTGAACCCTGAGAGATCAGAAGTGTGTGCTGCACAGTGCTATTTTTCTTATATCCAAACATTTCTGATTCAAGGTCTTCCAAAAAGGCTCTGATTGTCTTGGAAGGTCACCAAAATAAAGAACCCACTTCAGCAACTCCCTGAGTTTCTAATGAACTGCACTGGTGGGCAGGTGTTAGTTACAAGTAATACCCTGTCTTTCTCTCAAAACCATTGCATAGCTTGTGCAATGTTCTCTCTGAGCACGGCTAGAAACATGAACTGTGCCTTGAGATTATTGTCCCCTCCTGTGCCTAGGTCAGGGAGGTTACTTCAGACCCAAGCAATGAAAGAGCCAGCTCTGCAAACTGGGGGAATCTTTGACTCTGGTGGTATTACACTGCTGTTGTTTGCATGGTACTATAGGTTTTTGGAACAAATCCTGTAGTCCTGGAAGAACCAACAAAAGCCTGGTGTTCAACACAAATTGATTCTTTCAGAAAATTCATCCTTCTCCCTTTGCCTCACAAGGATATCTTTCTGAATGGAAAAAAAAATCACCAGAGAGATTTAAAAGACAATCCCAAATCGCAACATCTCTCTGTGCATTTGCACTCTGCAGCACTCAGTGTGATGGAACTTCCATAGGAACTTAAAAATGAGGACTTCTTGCCATCCTTCACACCTTCTCATGCTGAGACAGTCCCTGCAGACTGAGATACTGGGCAGTGCAAACAACCAGAGTACAAAAAGCCTTAATTGCACAAATTATTTTACACTTGTACCTTTGACTCTTCATTTCACCAGGTCAGCAGTACTATGACCTCTCAAGCATGTATCACATTCTGAGTGTTTTCTCAGGATGCTCTGATAATTTATCTCAAAGAGCAGAGTGATGGAATTTTTTAGACTCCACAGCAAGGTTCGGAAAAACTCTTCACAGTCACTGCAGCTCATCAGCCAGTCTCAGCCTTCAATAAGACACAACATGATATCAACATGTGAGTTATCACCTAGGAGGAACGCCTCGTTATCAAGGAGATAAAGCCCATTTCATTACATTTCCTTACAGAAAACATTTTTTCCCCCACAAGGTAGCAACAACCAGATATTTAATTGAGGTACTCCTCCTCCTCTAAAGTCAGCGTAAACACCAACCTCCTCAAGCTACTGGGGGATGCAGTGGAAGACCAGAGATGCCATTTAGAAAATCTCTGTGTCTTCATCTATGTTATGGTACGTCCCTTGTCTCCCTCTCTCCTATCAGTCCTGCTATTGTGTTCACCAGGCTCCATTTCATCATTTCAAACTATGTCTTTTCCAAACTTGGGCTATAGCAACTTCACATTGCAGAACAGCTCAAGCTCTCTAAAGGCATGCTCTTTTTTTTTTTTCCTTTTTTGGGCACCCCTCAGAAAACTGCTGGAAACATTTTAGGCTACATGGCACTGGGAGCTCTGAGCCATCCAGGGTCTCCCAGGCTGGCTGCTCTAGGGCCAGCAGTTTTAAAGACCACTCAGACTGAGCTCCCACACTGAAACAGAAAAGCTGAAGGACTTAACTTGAGCAAGATGTTCTGCTGGGATCCTGGTACAAAAAGCAATGTTTCTAGAATGAACAACTCCTTCATACAGACAGCTATAGGTCAGGGAGTCCCAGACTTGCAGTCAGCACTTAGGTGAACTGCTTCCTGTGGAGCGTGCTCCTTTTTGGGAATATCATCGGAAAAAAAAAATAAACTGCAAACCTTTAATGAGTAGTGAAGCCTGGAGTGTGGTAATCTCCACATTCAAATCTCTGTTTCAAGTCCTTTTGAGATATTTTGGTCTCTGTAAAGAGGTTTACACCAAACTTCACCAACTTGACACCTTCACAGTGAGGGGAGGATCACGGGTGGATGGGCAAAGCTTGGTCCTGTGGAAAAACTGCAGCCTTTGCTCACCCTGACTCTTAAAATCTGGCAAAACCATTTGTGCCAACCTACTTTTTCTACAATTTCATTTCAGGCCCATCTGTGCGAGGCTGGAACACAATGACACCTGAGGTGACGAGGCCACCTGGAAGGGCAGCTGGGCTGGGGCTGTGTCCCCTCAGGCGAGTGGGGAGGGAGCCCTGAAAACAGCCATGTAAACCACAAAAAACCCCAATAAAACATGCACCTGTCTGTGAACACGTGCTCCCTGGGATATTGCTTCTAACTACATTTTAACTCTTTGATGAGCACCTCACAGGGCAAAACAGCATAACTCCCACAAAGGTTTATAAATCAACAGCTGCTTGTCACATGTGGGTTTTTTTAATAAAAGATTCCCATCTTTGGGTTTTCCAGCTGGCAGGGAAGGGGCAGTGATAGCAGGGCAAACACAACAGGAATCCCTGCTACCCTCCTCCCCTAGGCAGCTTGAGGGAGCAGCCCTCCCTCCAGGATGAGTGCCATCCCCTCTCTAGACAGGACAAAAATCTGGGGCCAGCACCCCTCCTGGGTGTGAGATGCTTCCCACAGGACACTCTGTGACCCTGGCAAACAAACAGAACCTTCTTGCCTTGCACTTTTGCTCTGTCCTCCATGTATGGAACACAGGCTTTCTCCACCCACACGCCTCGTACATAACCTGAACAGCAGTTGTCCCACTGTGAGTCTTCCAGTTTTGCTGCATCTTTAAAGCTTTAGTCCCTGCTGTGATATTTTGGTGCTTTCAAACTGAAGGGCATCAGTCAAAAGATAGAAAAGGGAGGAAAAAAGTTTATTTTTTTTCTCTCCTCAGTCTCAGAATGGTCAGAATTGGAATTAATTTTATCCTGTGTAATGTTTTGGCTTTGTTCATATTTTTTCCAAGTGAGTTCGTGCATTTCTGCTTGCAGAAATAAAAGGTCAGAAAACCAGTCAATTCTCTCTCTCCTACAAGGGGTGAATCCCTTCTAAGGAGTGAATCAACAGTCTATGGAAAGAAAAGAAAATGCAAAAATACGTTCTGTGGGACTGTAATCATAGCTGCATGCAATTACAAAATGGACAAAGGGGCTTTGGATGCCATTTGTTTGCATCAATTTTTAGGTCATCTGTTTAATTTGATTGATGAACTCAGGGGGAAGAAATTAAACCAAAACTTTTATCTTCTTGGTAAAAATAAATAAAACAGTCTTGCTTCCTGCAGTGCTTGTCTATGCAGCACAAACATTTGAGCAGACTGGAGGAGTCAGGGAGGAGGACAGGGAAAGGACTCAAATCACTTTTTCATAAAATAAATCTAAAATTATCCTGGCCCTCATCTAATTCTCCACATGTTAAAAAGGAGATATGTGCATGTATATATGGACATGTCATTATGTCAGTTTTATTAGTCATGTGTTACAGACATTAGTTCCAAGGGAAAGTTTTGGATCTGGATCTGAACTCTCTGAGGAGAGTATCCAGAATTGAACTTTTGATTACAACTGGCATAAAGATAATTTGAATCCAAGTTTTTGATTCATTGACTGAATTTAGATTTCCTTGATTTGTTGTGTACAAGAATTTAGCGTGTCAGTTGACAGATAAACACATCTAAACTTATTCTGCTGGAATAAAATAGAAAATTGCAGTGTTTTTTTTACTGTACTGTATTGTTTCCTATCTTTCAACAAAAAAATCTTCTTGGTTCAAATGTTTTCAAGGATTCTTTTTAAAAAGGTAAAAGTACCTTTCCAACTTATTGCTGGTCCCTGTAGTGTTAAAAAAAACCCAGACAACAAACCAATAAACAGTATAGAAGCCTTAATTTTAAAGGCTGAATTATTAACAGCCTTTAATTACAACTGAATTCTAACTGTCCTTCCCTATGAGAGGGACTAAACTTCTGTAGTCAAAACCAAAGGCATCCAAAACTATTAGATGCTTTAAGCCCTAGTTGAGAGGTTTAATGAAAATGCAACTAGGACTCAGTTGCATTTCACACTTTTCTTAGACCTTTATCAAGAAATGATATCTAATTATCAATGACAGGCATTGAAACAGCTAGAAATCCCATTTCTATCCCAGTTCAAATGCAGAACACAAGTTCTAAAGACATTATAAAAAGCCCAATCAATTTTCAAGACCATATCATGATTTTTTTTAAGCCCTACTTTGGTAATCCTCATCATTTAACTTTTGGAGGATTATTCAGACCTCAGTGGGGTGACCTGTCCTCCTGGAGAAAATGGAAGAGGAATGAAAGGTACTACTTTTACCTTTCTTTACTTACCCCAAAATTCAATGTAATAAGACTTAAGCTGTTATATGGTAGAATTGTTTCACATAGTATTAACAGGTAGATCTCTAGATATAATAGTTATGCTTGTATTTATTACTACCTGTATTCATGAGATGGCAAATATGTAAAGGGATGAAAACTGGAAACAGCATTTCAATTACTTTCTTCCTTTTGATTAAATTCTCCATAAGAGCTATGAAGAAAGACAAGACACTCATGACCACAGCAAAAGCAGTGTAGTGGCCTGGGAGGTCAGAACTGGAAGGTGCAGTTAAGACACTCTTGAGATTAAGTTCTGTCATTCCAGTTTGGTCTTCCATTTTTTTAAGCTCATTCAGCTCTAGCTACTAGAGAATGTACAGGAAAATCCAGATCTCATTCTGTAACTGGTGCAGAAAACTGTGCAGATTCAGGGTGCAATGCATTGCAGTCTTTAAAGGATATTTCAACCTGGTGAGAAAAGTCATGCTGGGTATGTGCCTGTTCTCTCCACCAGCTATAAAGAGATTATATATATACATATATATGTGAGTAGTCCAGAAATGGATATGGTATTCCAAGATCTAAATACCTACAATTAGGTTACATGAATGGGGTTTTTTGCCTGATGGATTACAATACAAGTGTAAATAATCTGGCATCCAGTTAACAAATGTTTAATTTCCTCAAGTACATGCTCTGACCCTGGATGAAGAAATCTTTGAGAGCTATCACTGGTACAAGATCAGCTGGTATTTCAAGTTGGGAGATTTTAAATTAGTATTTCTAGGATAATCTGCTGCTGACCAAAGGCACTGAGGGATTGAGAGAAAAAGGACAAAGGCTTTCATGAGACAGCCTCAACAGAAAGACTAGCTAAGAACATCTTCTGGCTAGGGAATCAAATGAAATTTTAGGGAGACTTCAGCTCAAGTTACACCCTCCAGCAGTGAACAACAAGTGAACAATAAATGAAATTACTGTCAGGTTCTCCTCTTTGTATTTGGAGGAGATGAAAAAGGGAGCAAAGAGTTACAATTTTGCCAGGAGTTTCCCATAATACTAATTACTCTAAAAATGAGTGCTCCTCTGCTGTGACTCAGTGAACCTTTCTAACCTCCTTTATTATCTCAACACTCTCCTACTGACTTCTGTCTCCACATGAGGACAGCAAATGTATCACTTTGCCATTTCTGACTGGCCCCGACATGCCAAGGCTTCTGCACATGCTGGATTTGAAACCTGTGACATTTCCATAAAATAACACAAGACACATCCAGAAAGTAATGCACTAACCTATGTACATATATTGCCTATGTACAAACATTTACAAAGGCTGTGGCCTGCAGATGTAAACTAATGGGGGCCTGAAGCCTTCAATACCTGTTTTATGACCCCTGTTACAGTACAGCCAGACTCCTAAGATATCTAAATTATAGCATATCACAATGAAGAGCAAGTAATAATTGTAACTCTAATAATAGGTTGGAATATAAAATTTGAATACAATAAAACTAAGCATTGCTCAAAGTTTACTATATTGCCAGCCAAGTAATGCATTTTTGCAAAGAAAACAACCCAAGTGGTTATAAAATACTGGGTTTCCAGCGGGAAGGCAGTGAGTTTTCAAAAGACATTGATATTTCCAGTCAGCAAACACTCTGTCAGGGTGCTGGTAAGTTGCTCAAGGCATAATGCTTAATAATGTCTCCTTGCATGGTGGGAACTCTGATCTCACCATCCATCACAATAAGGTTACGGATTACATGGCAATCTATAAACAGTTCATAATAGGACAGTTTCCAAATGCTGCACTAAGAACAGAGGGCTCACACATGTGTCTCTGTTTACTCTGAGTTATTTACAATACCAGAAATAAAAAGTTTAATGATGAACAAACTAAAGACAGATTGTACACAGTGAACATTTAAAAACATTTCAGTGAAGCATGAAAGCAGCTTTTAGCTCTGCTGGCAGTGGCTGAATCTTCCTAGGAGCTGTATTTCGAGTTGCAGCTGACAGAACTCATGTTTGGTAGCAGATTAGTCAGTAGACTGTTAATTTAGCTAAGAGCAGATGTGGGCATTTCTTCTAGGGAGGGTTGTAAAGTTCAGGAGCAGAAACGTTCTGGGTACACTTGAAATAATGCAGGCAGGGGTAGCAGGGATTTCCTGCCTGAGTAATTCTTCCCTCACCTTTTCCAGATGAATCACTTATGAAGAGAAAAGCAATGCCCATACTCCTCATGAACTGGGATTATCAAGTTCCCATGGTACAATACCCCTCTCTGCTACTGACATCCTTAACTCATGTGTCAGGGAATCCAGGTGCAGTACCTAACAGCACCTCGAAATCCTGAGGGATAAAAAGTGCAGCACAAGTGAAAATGAGTGGGTTCATTTTTCTCTCAGTTGGAAACATCTGTGCCCAGTTTACAGAACAAGATAAATTCTGCTGTAGGTTTGAAAGCTGTGACACAGGTTTCACATCCCTGGAAGTGCTCCAGGCCAGGCTGGACAGGGCTTGGAGCAACCTGCTCTAGTGGAAGGTGTCCTTAGCCCATGGCAGGAGGATTGGAACAAGATGATGATCCTCGAGGTCCCTTCCAACCCAACACTGTGACTATGATTAGAGCCATGCAAGGTTCTGGCAAACTGCAGTTTATAGAGGACCATTTATTCCTGCAGCCTGGGATAAGACCAAGTAATAACACTGTAGGAAAATCCAGCTACCACTGCAATAAAGTAGCACAGAACAGGAATTCCCACCATTCCCACTCCATACAGATTGGGAAGAAAGCATGCATAACTACCAAGTAAATCAAAATAAAAGTTTTCAAGAGCCAATCCTTTAGAAAATCTCATTCTTTAAAAAAAACAGGAAAAAAGCCAAAGCCATGGCAGAGGTTAGATTCTGCAGTTTTGTGATAAAGTAAATAAATCTCTATACATTCAGAAAGAAAAATTTTTTGCAGGAGGAAACTGTCAATTATTTTCTGGGAAAATTTCTAAGTCGTTTTGAAAAAAACAAGAGTTCCTACATGTGATGATAATGTTAAAAGGAAAACAGAACAACATCAAAGACAGAGTAAGCACATTTACTTTCCTTTCACATAAATGCACTTGCACACCACCATACACACTCTCCTTCGATGACTAGCATTTAACAAAAGTGATTTCAAAAAATCATTAAAAATGTTTTTCTTCCTAAAAAATCTTGAATCTCCAACACAAATCCAACTCTAACAATGAATATTAAGTGTTTGGCCAGGTGCCCCTGCAGAAGAGCTGCAGCTGTGTAAGACATTCCTACAGCTCAGCCGTTCAGTGTCCCTTCTTGCCACACCCATATATATACATATATCAATCATATATGGGTGATTTGAGAATCCCTTGTTGCTTTAGTGCACAGCCAGCCAGGGCAACTAAATCTGTTTCTGCAACACTGACTGTCATCTTGGTGAACAGTAGCTGAATGCTTTCGTTCAGCTTGAGGGTGCTGTGGTGGCTGACACCCCAGCTTCTCCACCACCCACTCTGGCTCTCCTCTTCAGGGCTTTTTTCCTCAAGGACACAAAGTTATTTAGAGGCTCCTCTCAGACAGCAAAAATTCAAGCAATTTTCTATACTACTCGCTTGCAATCCTGATTCAGCTGTGAATAGATTCCCAACTGAAAGTTCACACATAGCATTTTTTGAGTTGCATTAAAGCTAGATGGATGCAGACATGCACTGATGCTAAAGACTCCAAAGTACTGCATTATTATTCAGGTATTTTCCTCTGGCAGAAATTTTGGAGGGGAGATGTTAACCCTACTGAGTCCAACAAAACAAACTCTCCAGGTGTCTGAATTTGGAAACATTTTCCAGTTGGAATTAGTATTGCAGAAACATGTGCTTACCTGCTAAAGGAAGAAGAAAGCAGGACTGAATAGCAAACAGGGAAGACTCTGCAGCAGGTTTCCAAGAGTCAACATGAAAATTCTTGACAGGTAATACAAACTGGTTGAAAAAAGTCAGGCCCTTGCAAAAAAGTCACCTCTGCAACAAAAAATGAAAAAAGATCACTATTGTAAATATTGCTATTGTAGAATATGTTTCAAGAGTGCACTAATAAATCCATAATGACACACCCAGAAGTAAAATAAGCACAATAATCAGTGCTGTTCTACCCCACTGCTGACTCAAGTAATTCTTCTTGCACTTTTCCCTTTTCTGTTTTATTTTGTTCATGGAGAGCAATTAATTGGCACCAACATTAAAAGCTACACTTATTTCTAAAGAAGGCAAGAGAGCTTCCATGGGCACAGGCAGTGCAAGCAGTTCTGTGTCCCAACATTAAGGAGGTGACAGAAAAAGGCTTGAAATATGCTGCATGATCTGCTGTGATCAACTTTGGAGAGGAGATATCCTGGAAGGCCCAAGAAAGTCTTAAATGAATCATTTAGAAATACAGGGAATTATTTTTTTAGGGCTTCAAATGATGGATACAATATCACTTGCCTGCTCTGAGCTGGCCTTGAAGTCCCCCTTTGAGGTGACTATTAACACAGTTAACCTCAGAGCTGGTGAACAGGTGAAGCACAGAATTAAGAATTATGTGACTGCTAACCCCAACACAAACACCTTCATAATTTAAAGATTATTTTTGCAAATAACTGGTCAAGAAATATAGAACACCATTAGGAAAATCATATATGTATGTGTATATATATATATATGTGTGTGTGTGTGTGTGTGTATGTGTGTGTATATATAAACACATACATACATATATATATATGTGTGTATATATATATGTACATACAGATATGTATGTATGCATATATATACCATACACACAGATACACAGTGCTATTCACAAGCATCCACATTCTAAGTACAGTTCTTCATGTCTTGCACTTTGCACAGTCATTAGTACCAGCTCTAACACACTGCTAAATTTAACTAAAAACACATAGATGTCCTTTTTGGCTTAGTTCATCCTGGGTATAAACCACTCTTGCTTTTGTTTTTTGACATTTCACACTCACTTTACAAGGATGTGACTGCACGTGTTTTAAAATATGTATTTTAAAGTTAATCTTTCCTGCACTTGAGACAATGAAATAATCCCATTATACTCCTGCCTTTGTCTGCTCCACAGGTATCAGCCTCATCCTGTAACCACTTATTTTAGGCAAACTTAGAGGTGTTAGCTTAAGTCAGAACATTGGGCAAAGTCCTTTGCATTTTGCCTGCAATGCACTCAGGAGCACAAACAAAGCAGCTCAGCAGAGTGCTGAAGAACTGGAGAAATCACTCTCAGCTTGGAGAGCCTTGAAATGGTGTCCTGAGCACCTGGGCCAAGGTAGGGAAAAGCCACCTCTCAGCAGCATGTGGGAGACAACACATGAACAAAACCAACATGAGAGATGTGGTGCAAGAACACAAAGGACAAACATGGTCATGCCAGAGCAACAACAATTCCTGTGGACACAGCTGGACATTGGATGAGTACATGAAAAACTGCTCTAATTTTATGAGAAATCCCACTGATGTGCTTAGGCCTGAGCAGCAGGCCTCAGCCAGAGCTGATGTACAAGACAGACCCTGGGCAATATGTGACTGACACCATCAGTATTATTTAGCTAAAAATAGGTGACTGAGATGCTTATGCTACCTGTTTAACACCAAACCGACTGCTTTAGAAACTTCCCCATAACCTTTCTGCAAGAAATGTAGCATTTTAAGAAATTTTCCCAGCTGACATGAACAGAGACTTGGCTGTAGGATATTTTACAGGAAACCCTGTAAAGCTGGGCTCTGGCCAAGCCCTGGCCCCTGCTGGTTGGGAAGTGTGCTCTGGCTGCAAATGGTGATTGCAATTAAACTCTAATCAGCCTGGCAGAGGGATGTGATTAGGGTCTGTTGTGTTAAAACCCACCGTGGCTCTATTATGGACCTTTTCCTACTGCAAAATTTTGATTTGGGGCTGCAATGGCAGGGCAGTGCATCGATGGCTGGGGACTGAGAAGGCCTTGGTCACCACTTAGAAAATTTTGCCAGCTCAGCTCAGTCAACCACAAGTGTGGAAAAAAGCGCGTGGGAAGAGTGAAGTGAATATAAATATAAAATCATCAATATAAAATGCACCATCCAAGCTTTTGGCTTTATTCTTTAAGTTACATTTTTCCTTTGGGCTAGCTGAGCCTTATTCCAATGGCCTTTTGTACTCCTGGTGTTCCCCTCCCCTGCCATTTAACTAGTCAGCAAAAAGAACAACATGGTTCAGCCTGTGCTTGGCTTCCCAAGCACCATGGTTCGCTCCTCTTTCAAACCTGTGAAAGACTTTTTTTCTTCTCTTTTTTTACCAGCGCGATAAAAAGATGACAGTATGTCTTCTGGGCTTTACATCCCTGACCTTTCTCCTTCAAAACAACACTTTAATGGAATTAAAGTTCTTACTATAAATTCAAATTGCAACTAAAGGATGGATTCTGATGAGTTCTGGCTAGAGAAGATAGAAAAGCCCCTGTTGACTTTCCCTGGGGCAACATGGTACCTGAGACAAATAATTAGGCTGACATTTCATAGCAGATTTTTTTTTTTTTTTTGCTGACAACCTGTTTCTGTTGCATGTATTCTTACTTTCTTTTCTATTGCATTAGTGACACTTAATCTGCTTTTATATCTCTGAGGACATAAACTAATGAAGATCAAAACCTAAAAGAAATAATTCTCCTGAAAATCCTTTGTGCTACTCTTAAAAGAAGCCAGATAAAAAAGTCATAGAAAGCTCTGCATTAAAAAGTGTCAAATTCAACTGTGGAGATAAAAAAAGCTAGAATGTAATAAAAACGAAAATGAAAATTTAAGGGGCTGATTACAGGATTAACACGGTCTAAAAACATCAATATATCCCCCATCTTATCTCAGATTATGACTTTTTCAATACTCAAGGTTCCTACTTAAAAGCTCTCTATACACTCACAGCTCCAGGAATTCATATTTATAATCTCTCTCATTCTTCACTTCCCATAGACTGACTCTTCAACATCAAGGACTAATTGACTGCAGGAACAATGATCCCTGCCAGCTGCTTATGTGGGTGAGAGTGGTGATGTTCCACTTTGCACAGAGCACCAAGTGAACTGCATTTCACAGCACCCCAAGTTTAATTCATGTTCAGCCAAGTGAAAACACCTCACAAGCAAAGCTCCCAAATGCAACTGCATCACTGCCAGCATTTTCACACTATAAGCAGGCTGTGAATTTAATCCCAGAGGTAGAAGAGTAACACATTTTCCAAGGGGTGAACTACAATTTAACAAAACAGATTAAAAAAACCACTATGATAGCCATGTTCCTCAAATTCAGAAGTGTCTTTATAGACTGAGATTTTTAAATCTTTCTGCACTGCCTTAGCTCTGCCTCAATGACAATCATAGAAAAATATCAAACAATTTCAGCAGGAAAAGACTAGAAAATCCTATTTATAGTGTGCATAATCTGAAGTTAAATTCACCTTTGATGTATTAGTGCCTTGGTTTACAGGCTGCCCATTTATGAGTCTCACATTAAAGTCAACATCCCACAGTGATTTCAATAAAACATTAAAGCTTCAGGTTAACTCAAGGAGAAGAGCTCTTGGATGGGTGGGCGCAGCATAACTAGACACTAAAAGTTCCTTTTGAACTCTCCATGAGCTCTTTCAGGACAAAACAGAAAAGCCTCTCCTTTGCTTCCATTAAAGCACTTGAACTCATGAATTTTTGAAATAGAATTTAAAGGGTTTTACTGCTAGAGGATGCAGTGAGTGTAAACGAGGTCATTTTGTAAGAATTTCACTTGAGAACTCGCTGGGTCTCCTTAGCTGGCTCAGTCACTTTAGGAATCTCAGAGACAAAAACTGTCAACTGTTTTTTCCCCCTGAATTTGAAAACTGAACAAATCCAGCCAGGATATTTTGTGCAGCAGCCTAGCACTACCTCTGCAGCAACACTTCTCTGCCCACCACAAAAAAAAAAAAAGAAAAAAAAAAGAAAAAAAAAAGAAAAAACTAGGAAAAAAAAGGCATTCCACTTCATCTTCCTTTGCTTTTGACTGAAATGCCAAATGCCAACATCAACATTTCTTATTGGCTTCCTTCCTCATTCCCAAGAGCTGTGGGAGGTGGGAAAAGAAAAAGGGAACATGCCAGTTTGTCCTATTTATAAGCAATTCCTGCACGGTGGGGAGGTCCTGCCCAGAGTCATCCTCACCCAATGAGCCCAGCCTGTGTGCTGAAGTGCCAGACCCCATGTGGAAAACATCTTCAGGAATAGCAGCTTCCTATTAAGAACAATAGCAACCCTCTAAGGAAATTAAGACAGTGATGGATCCTGGGGCAACTCGGACTCGTAAACAGTTCAGAGAAACAAATCTCACCCTTCTCATCCAAGCCACTCTTGGCCAGCAGCAAGCAAGCTTTGGAAGGAGCATGAGGAGAGGGGGAGAGAGGCATCTGACAGCACAGCAGAGCCAAGAGTGACTTCCAGTGCAGCAGGAATTTACAGTCTGCATGGCAGAAAGGAATTACTAAGTCACAACGCACAAACCCCTCGACAACTTCATCTGTCTCTTTTCACACTTCTGTAGACTTTGCTGAACATGCTCTAAGGATTACCAAGGCTATCATGAACATCTCCACTCAAACCACCTTTCAGGAATTCACCTCTCACATGGCTCTATTTTCAGAGCAGAGCTGGGCTTACCTATTTCCATGGTGGGGATCACAGAGCCTGACGATGCCAGCAGTGGCACCAGATAGAGGCACATGCAGAATCTGCAGTGGAGTTTTACAAGAGATGCTCACAAGGCTCCAATAGCAAACAAAAACTCTGAGTGGATGGCAGGGATTGGGCAAAAGGAATGGAAAACATTGTAATTCTCAACTTCCAGGGCCACTATGTCTACAGAGAAACTTTAAAAAAAAAAAGGAAAAATAAAAAGAGTTCAATCCTTACATGGACAGTACTCTAAGGTCATGAATCCTGAAAACAGAAGTAATTGTCACTTGCATTTAATAGTATGAGAGAAACAGAAAGAAAAATGAATAAGAAAATTAAGTAGGCAGTTCACCCCAAGCTCATTAGAGATGGCTTTCAAGTCTGCAAAGAGAAATTTAAGAAATGATGCCACCACTATCGCTTCTGCCCCTCCTCCTGCCCTACTGGGGCAAGGATGGGCGAGGGGCTGTGTTTTACTGTTGCTGTGTAAATCCAGTGGTATCAGCTCTGCTGCCAAGGGAGGTGAAGCCTCGCTGAAGCTGCCAGATGCAATAGTAAGATACTTTCTGCTCCAGCAGCCTTGCAGATTTTGAAGAAAGGCAGCAAATAGCTGGGGGCAGCAACTTCTTGTATTTCCTCTGACATTTCTACCACATTCTGAGACTCAGATTCTGACTCTGCATGAGATGGCAGCTGCTTAGTCAAAAGCTTCCCCAGGAAACCCAGAAATATGAGAACACAGCCTGCATCTGCTGCTGTTCTCAGAGCACACACTACTGTCTGAACCCCTTGAGAATAACAGGAGAAAAGGATATAAAAGAAGCTTTTGCCTCCTCTCCAGTGAGGATGATAGGCCTGGACATCAGAGAACAAATTACTGCAGGAGGAGGCAGAGCAGGTCCTCATCTCTGAGTTGACAAACTCTGGGGTGATGTGAGTGTAAGGCTTGGACTTACACAGAGGCTGGCAAGTTCATGGCTCCATTGATTCTCCATAACTGAAACCAGCCAGAGGCTGGATAAGCCATGCACCAAAGTTAGGACTTGGTGTGCTGGAGGCAGCATGCAGAGGGTATGGTTTTGTGGGAAATAAACTAACAAAAATAAAGGAGAGCTGAAGAGAAGTAGCAGCAATTACAGGGCTACCACAAAAAGCACTTTGGATTCAACTCAGCTATCTTTTTGTGCTCCTGCCATCACTGATTTATAGTCCTACACTGCAAATATACGTGGTGTAAAGACTGCCATCCCATCATGACCTCTCTGAACAGTTATGAGAGACACCTTGAGCCCCTAAACCATATTCAGATTTCCTGTAATGACTCAGTTGCAGAGCTATTCTCAGGGATTAACAACTGCCTGAATGGTCCTTCAGGCTCAGGAAGGGATACTTGCCAGTGACTCATCTCTGGGAAATCTTTATCATCATTCATAACACCAGGAGAGGAGTATCCAAAATTGGGTTGTGCTGGATTTTTTTCTTTTTAGGTTGGGTACACAAAGCATTCTTCTATGGGTCAACAGTACTGGATCAGGACCCAGGTTATGAGACCACCTCCAAGAGCCTGTGGCTCTGGGAGAGGAGAAGTAAACCCCACATTCCTTGCCCTGGGTGAATCCCTCAGATACCTCTTGAGTGCCCAGTTGATTTTTCAACAAAGGTATTTGCAGCCATTCACAAGAGCACACTTATACCTTTGTTTAGTTTTGTGTCTGTTACCTTGCAGTTCATGCTTGCCCGTTTTCCACAGCACCTGATGCAAAGAGCATTTTCTTCACAATTAAAAGGAAAGCATCTTCCACATCTCCCTGGAGCTGGGACTGTCAGAAACTGTGCAGCCCTGGGTGGCAGACAGACCCTGAGCTAATGAAGCATTTAAACACATCCTTAACTAATTTTAAGCACAGTAGCAGAAGTGGCCATTCCCCTTTGTTTCTAGATAATCTATCAATGTTCCAAAACTGACTGGGCTGCAAAGACACAGGATTTGATCCAGAAAAAGCATTTGTGCTGAAATGTTTGGCTCCCAAATTCTGTAAGTCTCTGAAGAGAAGTGCGAATCGAATCGAGAGGGAGAGGATTCTTAAGGTTTTCAAGCAGCTAGAGGCTTTGCCTCGGGGTAGATTTTGTGACCAGGCTATTTAGTAGTATTAATCTTCAGCTATTTGTGTTCACAATGCAAGTCATTTGGCTGTCTGCACTGAGTGCAGAGACAGCAACCTGTCAATGGCAGAGCAGCTGCACCACTCCAAGCAGACAGATGGCGAGGATGCAGCTCAACTTCTTTCCTCTCTTTATTTCCCTCCCATCATCTTTTTTTACCCAAGCCCTCCTCTCCCCCCCAGTTCTTTCAGCAGGGGAAGGAGATCTACTTGGACCTCGGTGTGCTTAAAGAGCAAATTATGTTTTTGATCCAATTGCTTCCTGAGTCTCTGTAGTTGCAATCTGTCCTCACCCCAGACAGAAAGCAAATGCTGTTGCACAGCTGGTCTGGCACCAGCAGTGCTGGCAGATGAATGGCAGGCAGGTGTGATGCTGGTTTGGCTCACGAGCTGCAAAGAAATCAAGAAAGAAATCCCTGCTTGTTGCAGAGGGGAGTGTGATTTGGAAGCTGTTCCTGCAGAGTGGCTGGTGGCTGAATCACAGAAAAGCCTAATGGACAAGACCACTAATTCTTGGATCGTGCCAGTTGGCACTGGGCATTTATTGGAGGATGAAGGAGGCTCCCAGATCCTCACTGGCATCTAGCTGCCACGGCTGTGGGCACACAAACACAAATGCCTCAGGATCATCTTGAGGGCAAGACTGGTATTAAATGAATTAAAGATAAATAACCTTACCACAGAAAGAAGGTAACAAAAGGAACCCCAATTCATCAATATAAAGAATCACCTAAGACTTCTTCCCCATTCTCCTTCACTTGATAAAGCAACAAGTTCTCTTGGACCACCCAACAGGTTGCCAGCTTGGCTGAAGTTCTACACAACTTCAAGCTTTTTAAAATAAAACCCTTTTCAGTTTGGGTGGTGGTGTCTTTTGCTTCCCCCTATTTTCATTTGCCAGGTTGGCCTCAGAGACTTTCACTATCACGTTGTCATTCCTACCAAAATTTCCAAGACCACTGAAATTCTCACGAATGGATAGATGAGTTTGTTTCCAGCAAAGGAAGAGTTATGACCTCCTGAGAGAACACAGGACCTCTGCTACTGACACAGCACTCTGTGAGCCTTGTGAGCCTGGACAAAGGCACATGGACAGAAAAGACACTCAGCCTCAAGCATCAGCCTCTCACCAGGTAAAACAGAGGAAAAGAGCTGATAGAAAAACAGTATCACTTGGAGAGGAATGTAAAGGTGAACATTTTGCAGACCAGCACATTATCCAAGCTCACAGGAACCCTCCAGCTCTGCCAGAACCGTTAAATGGATTTATCTAAACCAGCCTAAGCTTCTGCTTGGACACGGTCAACCCTGTGCAAACAGATCCCTGAGTGGGGACAAGGAGGAGAGAGTCACCAGCCCTGGGATCCCTCCTGCCTGGCCAGAAGAGGAGCAGCCACAGCAGAACTAAAACAGCCACCCTCACTGAATCATCTCCTATCCATGGGTTAATATGAGCTTTTTGATTTTACCTCAACTGGCTCTGTTCTGCCAAGCAGACACATGCAAGACTAACTGCTGGCAAAGGGGCACTACCAAGCAGCCAAGGCAAAAGGACCTCTCCACATTTTAACTGGAAGCAGTAGTTTGCAAAGTCAATGGCAGTGCAGCACCTCTGCTGTGCTTTATCTGAGTCATCCATCAAGAGCCTCAATGCAATTTGCTGATGGGGCAAGGAGAACACAAACCTATGAGCTTTTCAAACACTAGGTCCACTGCCCTCTTGCAAGCAGGTGACAACCCTGTGAGAGTAGCAGAAGTGATTTAAAACCTGAACAAACCTGCTTCTTCAGCAAAAGATGATACAATTGAAGAGTTTTCAAGCTTCCATGAAAACAGAGGAGACACTAGAGGTCCGATATGACAAGTAACTGAAGAACAACATGATTTAGATTTCAGATCCAGTGGCACAACCCAACCACAAGATTTTGCTACATGCGAAACCAAACTCTGGAAAATCTTACAAAATTACAACAGCAAAAAATGAGGTGATAACTGAAGTGGAGAAAGAAGCTGGATATCAAGGCATACTTGTTGAATCTGTGATGGTGGACAATACCATAAGAGTCTAACCTTCATAAAATGCTATCACCCAACCTCTGTTGAATTAGAGAGCACTGTTTCTCCACTCCTTCCCAGCAGGCCAGAGAACAATGCTGGGAAGCTGCCAAGGGCCCAGGCAAAGCAAACTAAGAGGGGAAATCCCCCCAAAACTAACCCCAAACCTGAAAGATGATCAAAGGCCTGCACAAACCTAAGAACCATTTCTTAGACTTTTAATTCCGGGAAAACTCTCTCTGACCTTCAAGGACAATCACACCTCAGTAAAAATGAGCTGCAAGTCAGGCAATTTTTTCCCCAGGCTTTAATGAGCAGGCCCCTAAGCATTTACCAAACAGCATAAAAGTAGCTGCATTGAAAGGTTTAAAATTCTTATTTCTTGGGTTTTTTTTGCATTATTCTCAAACTACGGAACCTCAGTCACAGACTCACAGACCAAAATCTGACAGAGGTAGATGCTGTGGGAAGGCAGCACAAAGAAAGATAATTAAGCATTGAGCAAAAAGAGAAGCACGTGTTCTCCCAGGATACATTCTAGGCACAATCATTTATGGGTAACTAAAGAACTGTGAAAGCATTCCCACAAAATCTCACAGCAGGAAGCCAGATGACTCAAAAACAAACCTCAAAACTGCTATATCCCTTCATTTTAAAACCATGAGGGAGAAAAAGGCCTTACAAGATGTCACAAAAGGCTGGTGGACTCCATTTATGCCACGCTGAGTCAGCATCTCACTAAATACCAAAGCAGCTTTTTACTCCTCAGCAGCACTTTACTTAAAGGTAATTAAAAAATTAGTTCCCTGCCTCAAAATTAATTCTGAAGCCTCAGAAGGAGCTGAAAGACTACTATGAATACTGTATGACTGCTATTAAATCCTGGGTTGTCCTTCCATTTGTTTACTCTATATACACACCAGGAATATGCTGATTTTGCAGAAATATTGATGGGATGATGTTTGGTAGCTCTCACCTGCTAATTAAAGGGCAGCAGAAGAGAGACAGTCTTTCTAAAAGGTTACATGTCTGTCATGACAGTGATGCTCAAGGAAATGAAAAAAAAAAACCCCCACAAAAAACAGACAAACAAAAGGAGCCCTCAAAAATGAAAGATAAAATCAAAACAAAGGAAACCCTCCTTCCCTCCCAGCCCTCCAAGTCCATTTTCTTCAGGGATGAAGCAGTCTGTAGGCAGGCCTTCAAGAGCTGATTTAATATGCTCCCTACTTAAGGCAGTGGGATTTGACAACACATCTTCAAGTTTTGCTAAAGAAAAAAATGCAAGAGGCCTTCTTGCCCTGCCTCTCCTGCTACAGTAACAGAAACAGGTTGGGCTGGATCTGGCATGCTATTAAATAAAATCCAACAGAATTAAAAAGGGTGTAAATGCACTTTATTTCCCTTCACAGTCATCTTCAAGCCTTGAAAACTTGGGTCAACCCCTCTTACACATTATTCGTTTCCAGTCTTTACCAAATTTGACTTTGGCCTTGGGACAAAGCTGAGGAAAAGGGGGCAGGTAAAGGCTGGAAGAGAATGTGAAATCACCTGTGAAATGAGAGATGAACACAGATGCCTTTGTGCTCATGGAAAACATACAAAGAAATGTGACAGGGAGCCACGAAAGCACAGCTAACAGCAGACTGCAGGAGGCAGTAGGCAAACACATTGGAGGGAGTCAAGGATTTTTAAATCAGTAAAAAGCTCTGCTTGTTTCTGTTTGAGCACAAATATTCTCTGTGGAACCAGAGGACCTCCAGGCTTGGTATTCCCATAAGAGGAAGGCTCTTCCCCCAAGATGGCATTAGCCAGACTGGCTTCAGGCCCAAACACAAAGGCATTTTGGTGGCTGAACCAGAAATAACTGAAACAAAGGACAGATTTCTGCTCTCCATTTCAATCAACCCTCAAGCAAGAGGAAAAAGCACAAGAGGAGATTGAAAAGAAATACCACATCTACACCCCAAAGGTTTAGCCAAACTATTTTCAGGCAGAGAACTTGAGGAGAAACAAAGTGCATGGGTTTATTTCTTTTTTAAGCACTGTATCTCCATGTATGAAAATCCTAATTTACTTTGGGTAGCATGTACTAAAAAGCTGCTGCTATCTCCCATCCAGCTGCTTCCCCCACCTTCCAACCCTAACCCCAGAGAAGGCTGAATAAGAACTATGTCATTATGGGAAATCAAGAATATTCCCATGTTTTTTTCAACACTCTGAAGACATCCTGTAAATCAGCTTCAAGTATTTTAACGTCTGGGTTAAATGTAAATATTTGTGTGCGTGTGTGTGTATATTCATATATGCATACACACAGTTTGTGCTGAGATCTTAGAGCACTGGAAGGAAATTGGGCTACTGATTCTTCCCAAACACAAGAAATATGAGCTTTTAAAAGGAGACCAGTAAAAAAAAAAAGGAAAAAAAAAAAGAAAAAAAAATCAAAGTTCTCTCTTCCCTTAGAAAAGCACAAAAAACCAAATTCATGGAGTAGATTCTGGTTTGGATCATATCTAAGTTATGTGTAGTGGTGGGTTGAATTGGTGAGTTTTTAAACTGCTTTAGCTTCATGGTGACTTCAGAAGACCCAGGTTTTCTTGGGAATCCTTTCTGTCCTTGCCTCCTGCTGCCACTGTCCCCCATTGCACGACCTTGCTGGGACAAGGTACAAGGTCACAGCTGCATCCAGCTGTGCTGTGCCAGTATCCATCTTTCACTGAGGCACCAGAGAGCTGTCCTGCACTTCACTCAGGTGAGGTACAGCAGGGCTGGCCAATCTGCATCCTTCCCTAAGTTATTCCATGCATAAAGGAGGCAGTAAATATTTTTTTCCCCTGTATTTCTTCAGGCTTGCAATATTTGCTCTTACATTTAGTAGAAAGGAAAAGCCTCCAACATGACTTAGTACTTCAATTCAAATGATTTTATCTTTTAGGCTGTTGCACAGCTCCATTCATTAAAATGGGCAACAGAAAAACATAACCCCAGAGAGTAATAGTTGTACTGTAGTAATTTACAGTTCTGTGGTGGTTTTGCCAGGAAGTGACTTTTCTAGGAAGTTATAGCAAAACCCAATCAGTAACTAAGGTTGAATATTGATATCTAGTTAAACCAGTAGAAAATTGACATGCCTCTGGGAATACACATTAAAATGTGTATTTTTTTTCTTTCTTGTAGTTTTGTTAACAAACTTGTCTTTATACCTTTTAAGTTTTGAACCTTTGCTTTTCTCCTAACCCTATCTCACAGCAGAAAAAGAGTAAATAATTCTAATGGGCACTCAGACCACTACACTAATTTTGGGAAACAGAAATCGGCGAACATGAAACCATTACAAGTTCTTACATGGAAAAAACTGAAACATAATCAGAGAGAGAGTGGGGAAGAAGTAGGGATGGGAAGCAGGACAGAGACAAGACGTGGTTGTCAGTGCTGCAGGATTCAGCTACAGCACAGGATAACACTGTTGGCATGGAAAAGCTCCAAGGAAGAGGGCACATGGTGCTGCTGCACCTACAAACTCAGCGCTGAATAACTGACACCTTTGGCTATTCTAAATGCACAGGCATCACTCAGCTTCTCTGCACTCACTGATTTCTTACCCAAGACCTCCTCCAGAATTCACCCAAGTCTGCAAAAGGACAGTGCAAGCCCTGGTCCATCACACCCCCTCAGCAGCTACAAAACAAGACTTGAACACTGAGATCTGTTTGCATCAGGGCTGGAGTCACTATTCCCAGACATCTCCTGTCACCACCCAAAGAGCCACAATCCATTTAACTTCCTCACAGTAAGCCAAAACCATCATAAATTAAGAACAAAACTGAATATTGGTCTGAGCAGAATCTGCAGCACTCACATCCTGAAGATTTCTGTTCCCAAGGTAGGGAGATAAGGGCTTTGCTGGAGTCAGCAAAATAAAGTGTTTTTAAAGCATAATCAAAGCAAGTCTCTCTTAAACAGCTTCAAAGATCCCCTATGATTTTGCAAATCCTGACCAAGGGCACCATCTTGCAGCACTTTATTCCAGCACAGCACATTGTGCTGCTCAGCAGTATGAACGGTCTTCAAATTCCACTAAATCCACTGTTTTTTCCTGTTCTTTATCAGCTTAAAAAATCTGCTCCACTGCTCCATTTGTAGAGGCAGGCAGGAGATTGTGCATCACAGAAGATGCAGGAGTTAAAAAAAAAAACCAACCAAAAAACACCAACATGGGGGAACTAAAGCAAAAGCTTTTATTTGCTTATATCTGGGATCTTTGAATACATGCACAGAGCACTGCAGCCAGCCAAAGCAGTAGCAATGATTACCTAAGCTTCCTTATGCCCCTCCAGGAGGTCTCCTAATCACTGTGGCCATCCCAAACCACAACCTGCCTCCAGACACAAGGAGTTGGGTCATACCCAAAGATCAGATCACTGCCCCAAGTTATGTATACATCATTCAGTAGGGCTTGTGGATAGAAAGCCATTCTGAGCTCTTCAAGACTCTCCCAGATATATCTCACCAGGTTTTGCAAAGCTCAGGTGGGTGGAGCAGGAGTCCCAGTAGATGTGGCAGCTATTCCATTGGCCTTCAGTGCTATACAGCATTCTCTGCATTCCCTGTAACAGCACGAAGCAAGCAGCATCCAAGTGTATGTTCCAGAGTTTAAAGCTGCATCCAACCTTCCCAGCAGCTGATGGGATCACCACAGAGGGGCCATCCAGGGTCTGGCTGGACATGCCTTCTCCTGGCTGAAATGTGCATGGCATGCCTCATAGACATTTTCCACCAGCTGTGTCAGTACAAGAAATACATCATCTAGATACACAATGTGTGCTTCTGGGACACATATTCCACTTAATTCCCCAAACAAGGTCACACCAGGCCCTAGGGAGGACACACTGCACACCCAGCAGAGCAGTGGCCACTGGTTTAAGAGTAGTGGCTCAGCTGTCATGCTCAGTCTGTAAACACCATGTGTCTGCATGTTTATCCATGTACACCTGTGTCCCTGCATGGAAAACCAAAGCAAAAACAAGGAATGCTTAGGAAATGCTTAGGAAAGAGCCTAGCTCAGTTAACTGCTCCACAAGCTCTGCCTCTGAACCCTGCTGCCCACAAACTCACAGCCCAGGCTCAAGTCTTCTAAGAGTTCAGAGTGCTCCACACACAGGAGTTTGTGTTCAGCAATGCAAGGATCTGCAATTTCAGTGTGCTTTTATCATTCTTCTTGCCATAACAGCCTTTAGGACAAGAAAGGAACCTTTCTAGTTTGACCATCTGTGAGGGAAGCAGGGACATCCTTCTCCACAGGACTACACAACATTAGAGTATTTTCATTTTTCAAGTGTTTTTCTTCTCCTGTTTTTTAACACTGTGAATGGAGAAGCTGTTGAAAGAAGGCAAGCAAACAAGGAGGCTAACAGGAGGGGTACACAACTTCCAAACATTTATCAGCCGAATTGCATGGATGAGAGGAAAAGCAGGGCAGAGAAGAAAGAGCATCACATTTTTGCTGATGCATGCAGATGATAGGCAGTCTTTAAAATAAAAACTTAAATTCTTGCGTCTTTCAACAAGCACAAGAATTTTTTCAGTAACAGTGGTGCTCAGTTGCAACTATTTTTTTCCCCTAAGCTGGAGATTTACTTTCTAAATGCTGCTGAAGTGGCAGTTGAATGTCTGCAGAGGTCTGAGTACAAGACAGTTAAGAGGAATCTCCCTCATTTAGCCACAAAACCAAAGTGTCAATGTGCAGGGTGGAGAATGCACTTTGCTTTGTGTTTTTACCCCACCAAGCGCAGGGTGGTCTTAGTGCCTCAACCCAGTGGTTTAAAGTCACAAAAAAAATCACCAATAAACAACAGATACTAAGGCAGATAAATGAGGAACTGGAACTATTTGTTAAATAAGCATGACAAAGATTAATAGAATTAGCAGCTATGGGACTTTCTGTATGCTACAAAATAATTACAAAGGCTGAGATTAAAGTGTGAATGATCAAGAAACCTTCATGAGAATTCAGCAAAGATCTCGATGTGTTCAGAGGGAAGTAACAGCTCTGCAATTCAGTTATAACTCTCATTAAGCATTGTTAAAAACTCCATGAAAGGGAAATGAAGCTAATTGAATTTAAATCAGCTAATAAATATTCTTTTGCATACTCTTTTCCCAGAAAAAAAAATTAAAAGAGATGATGCCAGGATTGTCTTACCAATGTTGAAAACAGGAAAAGAAAGAATTTACTGTACATGAGTACAATAACCCTAGCCTTGTATCTTATTCATGGCTGGGATAATTCTTCAAATCAAATATTCAGGTAAACTGAGAAATGGTGACTGAAACACAGTATACACTACATGGGAAAAATGTACCTTTTAACCTGGATTAATATCCTCTGTCTGTGTAATTGCAGACAATTCTGGTAGTCATACAAGTACACACTTAAGCCTGAGTATCTCCAGGAAATAGCTTAATAATGATAAATGAACAGAAGTCATGCAGAATAAAATAGAAAATCAACTCACACTGGAATTATACATGACAGAATTAATTTGGGAAGCATGCTGTAATGCCAAATTTGATTCATGGAAGCAAATCTCCCTAATTCGGGCCAACATCTGGCTTCTTATCTGAACTTTCCAAGCTCCTTCCCAGTTACACAAAACTGGCTTGAATATTATACAAGAACAAAGTCTCTCTCAAATTTTCCAATACTTTCTGTGGTCAGAGATGCCAGAATTATCACAAGAATGTATTTTTCCTGGCACTGTGAACTGGACTGATGTCGTGGCGCGTGTTTTAGGTTTTTGTATTTGTATTTTGTTATTTGTCTGTAATGGTATGTTCCTTTCACCCTATCCTCCCATTCCTACCCCCAACACCTGGTTTCCCCCCGATGTAACCACACCCCTTCCCTTCTCCAATTGGCCCAGAGTGTTCCCTGCCCAGGCTGCAACCTGAGAAAGGGGGACAAAAAGGCCGAGCACATGTTCTGGCCAGTTCTGGCTTCTGGTTCTGGCTCTGCTCTGGCTCCAGAGCACATGCTTTCCTCTGCACATGAAACCGCAGAAATAAACACCTTTTTCCTACCCAAGCCAGGACCCATGCACAGCCAGCTAAGCTGAGGAACCCACACAAACTGTTTCTGTGGTCTGGGGAATTGCTGCTTGCCGGTAGCAGCCCCCCCACGAGAGAAACCACAACAGACCGATTCACTGATAGGTGTCCTGCTTTGAAGGCCAGGTATCTGCCAAGGAAGGTGGGAACTTCCCCTTGGAACAGAAAATGTGACTCCCTTCCCTCCAAATTATTATAACTTTGCAATTAAGGGGCTTTCAGGCAAAGATCTGGGACAAGGAATAACATTTCTTTACTAGTGTGTGTGTGTGTGTCTAACAAGGCAAACAGAGCACAAACCCAGCCCCGGCCTCTCTCGGCCACGGGCACTTTCCCCTGCGGTGCAGTTCCACTCACGGCCAGCAGGGGTGCTGCTGGCTCCCGGCTGAGCACGGGTGCAGTGATTCTCCCAAGCCTGCAGGGGGCGCTGTGGGGTGGGCGCAGCCGCCTCTCTGCGCATGGGCTGTTGCTGTGTACATTTTGGGGTTTCCAATAATTCTGCATGTGTCTGTTATTTGTTTATAATGGTTCGTTCTGACACCTCCATCCCCAAACCCCCCATGGTCTTTCCCTAGTGACAGACCTTGTCAATCACTGTGTAAAAACTTGGAAGATTCTGGTGAAGATGCCCAGTGATTCGGCAAGGTCCTCAGGTTCCCATCTTTCTTCATTGTTCTGTTAAGTATCCCTGTTCTGGGTCACATCCCACACCCCCCTCCTCGATTGGTTCTAGATTCCCCTTGCTCGGTGTACACCCCCAGGGTACTTAATGTGAGGACAGAGGGCCAGAGCTCACTCAGCACATCGGCAGCTCCCTGGGTGGAATAAAGCCTAGTGAAACCCACATGAAGAGTCCACTCTTTTATTCCATGCCATCGACCACGCTCCAGCCTGAGGTTCAGATCCATCAAACCTTCCTTATGTGCTGGTCAGAGAGCAAGCTAGCCAGTAAAGCAGCTCAGGACACCAACACAGTGGGCAATGGCGGGTGGGATGGAAAAGGCGCTTCCCTCACAAACCCCCGGGGCAGCCGGGCCCAGGCCCCTCTGGATGGCCACCTGGGCTGCTGCAGGAACCTCTGAGCAGTGGCCAGAATGGCAGGGATGAACAGAGCCAGAGCAGCCAAGGAAATTCATCAGAAACTCCACAGCTGTAGCAGGATGTGTGTAGCAGGCTGGGGCTGTGGGGTTACCGTGAGGTGAAAATCCCGGAGCGGTGGCAGACAAGCGGCGGGGCTGGGCGGTGGCAGCCGCGCTCCTGAGCACGGCCAGGAGAGGCTCCCAGTCTCAGGTTTTCCCCTGAGGCATCCGAGTAGATGGTGAGGGTCCTTTCTAGTGAAGCAAGCTGTTAATAAGGTCCCAGTTCACTGGCTGCTCTTATGAGCAAAGCCTCACTCACAGCAGAAGCAGTAAAAGACAGAGCTCTGCAGGGACAGCGAATTCTTCCCACAGCGACCACAGACCGGCCATCTCCCCTCCAATCCGAGAGTGAGAGAGCAAGGAGCTGAGCCCAGCCCCTCACCTCCCAGACAAAATCTCTGGTATTTCTGTCCTTACAAGAGAAAACTCTTCATCTACAAGAGTGCAGCCAGCTGCACCCTTCCTCCCACCCAGGCCACTTCTTTTTCTCTCTTAAGTACCAGTCATCACCACCTCTCAGGCAACAGATGGGACAAAATTCCAGGAGAGAAAGAAAAGAAAAAAAGGAAAAATCCTAGCCTCCAACAATAGGATACACTACAGGATAATTTATACCAGGAACTCTTTTTAGGAGTAGTGGCTTTGTTGTGCCGGTCCAAAGAAATCATCTGTTACATCTGATCACCCACCGACAGCAGCCTTTGCCTAGTCCTCCACAGCAAATATGAAAATAAATTTAAAAAAAACCAAAACACCACAAACCCCAGCAAAACAAACAAGCAAAACCAGGCCAACAAAGTTATGGTAACTACCAGCGCAGCAGTCAGGAGTGCACCGAAACTCTGCATTGAAGTTCTTAGGGCCCATATTTTAAAAACTAATTGGTACTATAAGCCCAAGTCATACCTGTGCACACAACAGTGGGTATTCCTTTTAAAAGGAATTTAGGAGGTGGAATTTATTTACCTGATAATTGCCAAATCCAATCAGTTTTCTGGTATTTTTCTAGATAAAAACAGTATTTAAAAAAAGGAAAAGAAGAGGTCCTTCACTCTTTGTGGAGAGAGCCTTAACAGAGTATTTTACAGAAAGAAAAGTTAATATAATGTTCAAAGGAAAACCAGCAGTACTGGCTTTCGGAGGGGCTGGATGAGCACATCCAAGCTGGGTTAACACAGCTTCTGGAAGTCACTTAACTTCTCTCAGGTTTTTGATTTCCTTTGCAACCAAGACAACGAAATCTGAGAGTTTCTTTTCTTCTAAATCCTCAATACAAATGGATGATGCAGGAAGTGAAAACCTTATACCAAGTCACCAGATAAGGAACTTCTGTGACTCAAATTACACTTAATTAAAAGAGGCTCACCCTTAAACCAGCATTGTAAATGCTTGTCCATGTATTACCTGCCTGTCCTTCAATAAACCATTTGTGCTGAAGACAGACAAGCTGTCAATTTTTAAATGAAGCCACCATGAATCAGAATAAACATACTCCTCCCTATCTAACAACAACATACCATTTTGAAGCCCTTGTAACTCCACCAGTTCTGCTGGAAGAGCATGTCTAAGTTATATAAACTCCTAGTTTATTGCGGAATACAAGAAATTTAGTGGAGGAAAGATTGCCTGTTACAACATGAAATCACCCAGGAGGCATAAGTTATCATACCCTGTACTTCTCAGTGGTCTGATCAGACTTTTCATGAACTGACCCACCTCATATCTGAAGAGAGAAACAGAACAGCATCACAGCTGTGCAGTAACACCATAAAACCCAGAGCTGCACAACCCTCTGAAATGGCTCTTTGCATTTTAGCAACAAGTTGTGCCTATCACTGGGCTCGGCAAAGGAAGAGGCAACTACTGCCCAGGAATATCCATTAGGTTTTTTTGCCAATAATGGCTGAAACTTAAAACAGGAGAACACCCCAAGTCTGTTGTTTTTCAGGTTTTCTTTCAGGGAATTCAGCATGCATCCGAGAACACAAATTAACAAAGTCCATGCAAACCCAGTAATATTTCTAGCCCAGCCTGCTGTGCTCACCATTGGAGCACCTTCTATCACTTGCCTCTTCCCACATCCCCTCACCACACGATCAGAACAGAATTCAAGATGCTCCAGCGTTTGTTTTACAGAATAACAGCAGACGTGCCAGATGCCAGCAAATGCTCATGTATTTCGTGGATCAGAGGCTAAAGATGGAATGAGACCTATTCATTCATCCATACAAATGCAAGCTACCAGGGAATGACTGCTCTTCCAGCAGACTACAGAGAGGGGCTTAGCAGCCAGCTCCCAACAGAGGAGCTGACCTGGCGGACTAAAGAGCTTTGTTTCCAAAACCTCCACCCTAATCCCCAGGCACAGCTCAGCCAGGGAAGATGTGACTCCAAATGACCAGCCCTGCTGAACATTTTCCCCAGCTCTATGTGAGTGTTACACAACACCAAACAACGTTACCACCATTTTTTAATGGGAGATTATTTAGCTTCATTGCAAAATGCTTTTCTTGATGTTCAAGTTACCTTCTCTTTTGCAGCCCATTACATCTAATCACATCCTCTTGCAAAGGCTAAGAGATTATGCTTCTTTGAGTAATCATACCTGAAATCAATGGAGTCTTTGCTTCTCAGATAATCTCTATTAAGTATTTTTAATCATTGCTCAGAAATCAGCCAGTTTGCTCTCCTAATCAGCTCTTTCCGTTCCCTCAGAAACTTTCCAAGGGCAAGTGCCTTACAGTTGTGCCAGGGAGCCAAATACATCCACACTACATATGTAAAGGCTGTTATTCTTCTATTCATATCTGGGATATCATGGACCACTGTGCAGTCTGTACTACTGCTGCACTGCAGCAGCCACAGCCAAGCACAGGCCCTTGGTTTGTTCCAGCCCTGTGACTGCAGGTGCTCCTTCACACCCAATACACACATTAACCTATCAATCATTTTCTTCTCTCTTTCCAACCCTCAGTCTCCTCAGATTGTTCTGCATCGTTGGTCTGTCTGCACAAGGACAGTTTATTGCCAATAACTGCAGGCACCCAAGTTTGACACGTGAAAAGGTAAATCCCACCCATCTCTTCTGATGCCTTTCATGGTTCCTTTCACGTTCCTTCCCCAGTTGCTATCATCCTGGCTTCCAGGTCTCACTACTCCTGAGCAGAAATATGTTTTACTTTTGTATAGGAAATGCATCACCACGTTCCCCAAAAGAGCTGCTACTTTGTATGCAAGCAATATAAAGATACCTCTGTGGTGATACCCAGTATCTTTGGGATCAAAACCGTGCCCCAATCCACTCATCAGCCTCCCAAGCAGATTGAATTTCAGCCTGAGCAACACAAAGGAGTATATTGTGGCTATCTGATGGGCAGAAAGAGATTTGGACTTTTACAGTTCCTGTGAGTTTTCAAGCAGTTGCGGGGGTAACGTGACAGAAGGTAAACATCTTTCAAGTGAAAATATCTCAGAATAAAATTGACATTCCATTTGTTTTCAGAACAAGTCTTCGTTTCAGATCCATAATCATTAAAAGAAACAATCTTCAACTCAATTGTCTGAGCAGAGGAATGCCCAGCACCACTGTGTGGCGTTTTCAGTTAGCTGTCAGGTTTCATTTAGCATTCTGCACTGGTTCTACAGCTTGGTTCGCCTGGAAATTTTAAATGCAAATGTATTTCCAGGATGGCATAAGAGAACAATATCAGAATTTTACCTCACACAACAGCTCCTCGCTTGGTTCCATTCAATTCCCTTTTCCTCATTCCCATATACACAGATTCGCTGCTACTGAAAAAAAAGGCTTAAACAAGAAAATCTTTACCTACTATTTTTTCCTGTTAAAAGACTTCACCTCACTCTTCTCTTGGAACAAACTTAAACCACAGCTTAAATAACGCTTTAAAATTGCCCACAGCTCCAACCTGAGACCCAGAGCAGGCAAAGAATTTCTTTAATAGCAGGGAATAAAAGCACTTAATTCAAATCATCCCCATACATTATTTTCCACCTTCCAAGGGCTAAATATGCACTAGCTAATTAATCACTCTTTTAGCCACACCTCAGACTCACTGGTCTTATCCTGTGAAACTGGGGGAAAGCAAACATCTCTGAGAGGATGTGCTGCTGGACAAGCATTTGTCATTTTTTTCCCTTCCCTATGCTCAGTGTCAATGAGTCCTGGGCCACAGACATAGGCAGATAATCACCAGCTCTCATAATTCAACAGTTCCTTGAGAGGCTGTGACAGGGCTATTGGAGAGGTAAATTTTTTCACTGACCTTTTTATGAAGGCGTTTATTGAGCAGTGACATTGAACCACTTCAAACAGTGTTAAATGACAGAACCAGACCTAATAGCTCTCCCCTGGTGCAAGGATGTTGCCGCCCACGTGTGAGAGCAGTCACTCGTGTAAATGGAGGCACAACCTCAACAGCTCAGCAGTTTGTGCTGAGCTACATGGCATCAGAACGTGTTCTTGAAATTACAGTGCCTTCATGGTGCAGCAAAACGAGCTCCAATTTTCACTTTAAAGAACAGCTTTTCGATTTGCATTTGTGATTTATTATCAAACACACACACAAAAGTGATACTTTAAAGAAAAATAAAGAAGTAGGCCAGGTCAGCAAGCATGAGTGATCTGAGCCTCCAGCTCTGGACCAATCTATCTTGCTGCAGTTAATATCCATATTTAACTCTACTGTTGAAAGAGGAAATACTATTTTTAGCCATTACCTATTACTTTTGTTCAGAGATTAAGTGCCACATACAGTTCTATTACTGTATTTACAGAGCTATTCAATCCCAACGGCTTCTACATTACAAAAAGAAATAATTAAAGTCATTTTACTGGTGTGCCTTATTGTGGCTAGATTTTAAAACTGTAATTCTATCTGTAAAAATTAAATGGAAGTGCCTCCAGAATGGAAGTGGTAGGAGTTATGACTGCAACCCAAGGATCAGGTATTTTTAAGTGCTCAGGGTGTGATTTTCTTACGCATTGAAGACTGAGAATTTGGCTTACAACAGACACATTTCCCTCACTGTCTCCCAAAGCACACTGGATATAAAAGTTTGAATACTGAAAAGAAAGACCTGAAAATCTAGCAATTAACTCCGGAGCCTCAGGACAGGCTAGGAGTGTTCAAAATCTGGCTCTGTCTTGGGTGATGAGTAAGTACTTCTGGAAATTCCTCTTACACTCTGCAATGTCTTTTTTAGTGAGTTCCACTGGGACTGTGTCTTAATACTATATTCCAGAGTTCTCCCCTAATTAGATTATTAATAAGAAACAGCGAGATGAAGCATTAAGTCATTGAATTAACGATGTATATTACAGATATGAAATCCCTGTCAATACACGTTTCATAATAAAAGGAACTAGATTTATACACTGTATTCACCTGACTCCTAGAATGAAGTTTTAGCTCTGCTTTAGCTACGGGAGAAGTTACAGATAAAGAACAGCTTTGCCAGGCAGTACCACAGCTCTACATTCAACTGTGTACTAGATAACAAGTGGGTCCATTATTCAATAGCTGGCCTGTAGTGAACTATTCATTCCTTTAATTAAAGTTGTAAGAAAGCTGCCTAATCATCACCTCATAATCATCTTTTCCTAAAAGCTAACAGGTACAAGAAACAGAAGAAATTACAAGAATTTATTTTAAATGAAAATTCATCTTTAGACCTATATTTTATTATTCATCAATGTGCTAGTAAATACAAAACATGATTGTTTCCTGCAATTTACCACGACTTGCTTACAAGTATGCTAGCTGGAAATCATAAGCATTAGGAAAACCAAACAATTTCCTTAAACCTTTTTTTAAGGCTGTTCTCTCCTATTGCTTCTGCAATATCAAAACACAGGCGCACATCCAGCCTAATGAATTCCTGAAGAACACGAAGACACCCGACCTTTACCAATGATCACTTACGAGCTGCCAAAACTAACAGTGACCGCACACAGACGCACACACACTGAAAGGGACAAGCCCATCTCCTGCAGGAGCCATCGGAGCCTCTGCACTTCAGGGTGCAAACATGCAAAATCATCCTCCAAAAAAATATTTTACCCATGCACGGAGACCTTACTTGCGTGAATAAAGCTTAGAGCAGCCAGAACACAGGAATCACATTTATAGCCAACTCCAGTTACCTGAGATCGCTATTCCAGACTGGAAGAGAAGGAGAGCAGCGTCTGCACAAACACCGAATATTCACGCAGGGAGTGAAACCTGCGAGCCCGAGCTCCAACACTGCCAGGGACCTTCCGAAAGACTGCCGGGGCTGCGTCTCAGCGCAGCTCGTACACAAAGCCAGGAGCCCCCCGCGCCCGCTGCTCCCACCGACATCCCCCGACCTTCCGCCGCCGCCGGGCCCTGGGGCGCTCGGAGCCGCTCCCCGAGCC